>CM021100.1:177605915-177641211 GCA_007115665.2 Sequoiadendron giganteum | reverse complement strand
ACATCATTTTCCATTATCATTATCATTGCATTTGCATATTTACATCATTATCATATTCATTATCATCTCATTTTATTCATCATGATCATTATCCATCATCACAAATCATATGCATGGTTGTTATCTTAATCATTCATTACCATATACATTTACATATTTCACACACATTCATAAATAAAATTGCATGCATCCATTTCAAATCATCACTTAGGTTATCATGATCATTTCCATTGCATCATATATCATAAGTTCATTACATAAGTGCATTTCCATTGCATCATTATTATCATCCATCTAACATCATAGATCATTTTCTCTCATTTCATCTAAAGTATTTACGTCCTGCATCATACATTCATTGCATACATCATAACATAAGGAAAAAATCATTCAGATTACATCATATCATTTTGCATCATCATACACGAACATAGCATATAAAAATAAATCATCCATAACATCTGCATAAATCATCCATAACACGTGCATAATCAAATCACCACTGCATATCATAGATCTCATCAAAACAAATGTCTAGGAATACAAGGATATCAAATTTTTCAAAAAGATATATTGCATACAATGGCATAAATGTGTACAAAATGCTCATCACTAAGGGGCATCTGGTCATGGAACATGATTGTTGCTGCCTCCCAAGGTGGTAGGTCTCGATGGATCTCTGCTCCCAGAAGCTCTGATCTCTCGTCTGACTGACTGACCCACACTCCTAGTCGCACTCCTAGAGTGACTGCATGAATGAGTCTGAGTCCGGGTACCTGACTGAGTGTATGCTATCCACCGCTCAGGTGGCACTACCTCAAAATATCACATCCTGTAGTACTTGGCCTCCTGAGCAGTCTCTATCCCCTCTGCTACAACCTATCCAATAGAGGTGCTCTCAACTGATCTTAGTAGTCTCTCAGCTACCCCCTCAGCCTGTATGCATCGCTCTCTGAAGCTGTCTCTCTCGGCTGTGAGATGAGCTATTTGTGGGTCAGGAGGTGGTGGTTATGCTATCTGTCCCTACAGCTGACTGGTGGTCACCTATGCCTATGCTAACTAACTCCTAAGAGTCTGAAACACATCCTGTAAAGTATCCACATGTCCCTATGATGGAGCCTTGATGGTAATCCGTGGCACTGAAGTGCTGGTCTGACCCACGACTCTGGATGTCCATGGCCTCATGCTTAAGGGAATATCAAAGAATAATCTCTGCCTCCAACCAGCCCCATCATCCTCGTCATCCCCATTGTCTGAGTCATCTGACTCCTCATCCATCTCCTCATCCTCGGAGCTCTCATCATCCACGTCCATAGCCACTCCGCCGATATCCTCGGCCTAATATGCCTGTACCTCTCCTTATGCTAGTACCTATGCCTGACCCTGTGGCTGCCCTACTACTGGAGGTCCCTGAGGCTGCTGTCATCCCATCTATATAACTGCTCCTCCCATCAATGGGGCAGGCTCATCTAGACTGGTGAATCTAGGGAAGGGATGTGTGTAAAAGTAAGTTGCGTAATCCTCCGTCATCCCTACATCGATAACCTCTGGATGTATAGCCCACTGAGCTGGCTATAACTCAAGGTACTCTGCCCTAGCTACCTCAATGGTCACAAAGGGACCCCACTCTGATAGATCCTCTCGATGCCTGGCATAATGTTCCATAACCTGCGGCATCATCTGAACCAATCCAAGTTCTCTAAGAACTCTCATCACCAAAAACCGCTTGATGATGAAAGGGGTCCTCCCAAGTAAGTATCTGGATCTGGTCATGTAAGGTAGCTCTATATCATCAGCCTCCCAGGGGTCGCAGTCCACATATGGTCGCCAGATGACGGTACCCAAATCATCAAGTACCCATCACCAGTACTCTAGTTTGCCCAGACTCAGCTGGACAAGGGACCCTGTATATGCATAAAGGTATGGAAATCCAATGGGGTGATCTCTCCAGACGATGGGGCATGTAATCGTAAGGTGCCCCTGTACGAATATCTATAAAAGAGTCACCCCACAAGAGAGACTCTTCCCATCTGTGTACACGACCTGATGAAGGTCATGGTACAGATAGGCAAGCATGCATGAGCCCCATACATATCTGGTGTGGTGGAGAAGCATGTCCTCCAAGATCCTACCCTACCCAACTGATAGTCCCTTTGACCTGTGATCAAGACAAAGGAAACCATCGATCATACCTACTAAAACTGAGGGCAGTGGGGCATATCTCTCTATCATCTCCTTCCAGGGAAGCTCATATCCGTAGATATGAGGATCTTGGAAGACTCGTCTCAAAGCATCTATCCCCCTAATCTCCTTGTGATCATAAATCACAAGCTCTCCAACCATAGGAATACCTAGAATCTTGTAAACATCCTCCGGGGTCACTGTGATCTCTCTTGTCGGTAAGTGGAAGGTGTTACGCTCGCTATGCCACCTCTCCACTAAGGCAGTCAACAACGCCCTGTTGACCCGATACTACGGGATACTCAACAGAGCTCTCAACCCACACTGGTCTATCACTCCCAAATCCTCATGGGACAGTCGGGGAATCATCTCCCATGTCTGCAAAAATCTCTCTCTGATCTGGAGGAGGTTAAATCCCTCATTTACAATCATATCAAGCACATCAAGATCCAATCAATCAACAAGGATTATCAAAAATAAACATCAAGCAAATCATGTCAAATCAACTGAATCATATCAAAATCATCAATCTATCCATCTTTTTGTTTTTCTTATCGCAAGGAAAGCATAATTTCAAGCAATCAATCAGTTCAATCAAGCACTTCGATCTATCACCTATCATTTGTTTTCAAGCACGAAAGAAAATTAATCTATCAACATTTATTTGTTTTTCATATCGCATGAAAGCAAATTTAGCAATCAATCTATCAGCATTTATCAGCCTTTCGATCAGGAAAGCAAATCAATCATCACTACTATTTATTTTCAAGCACGAAGACAAATTTATCATATCTCATCTTGATGTTTTTCAAAAGCATAAAATCAGTTGTCTAATTTAGCAACAATCATCAAACACATGTCAATTTTTCTTCAAAAATTGAATTTTAGCAAAAATCACTAGATGCACTAAAATAGGTCATCAATGCGCTAAAACCATGGATGCACAACTTTACTCCATGGATGCGCTAAAACAGTCTACGGATGTGCGATTTCATGAATGTGCTATTTTATCAAGCAAATGCACTAAAACAATTCATTTATGCTTTAATCTAGCCTATGTGCTAATCTATCATCCTCTGCAGACAAATTTCATGGATGCGCCATTTGATCTATCCTATGCGTGACTATTTTGCATCTATGCGTGACTGTTTTATGCCTATGCGCCACTTTGGATGCATCGATTTATCTCATCTATGCGCTAAACTACAGCTCGTATGCACTAAAACGGAATTATAAAAATCTAAAAAATTCGAAAAAGCATCCAAAAATCATTAAAAATTTCACGGGGAGGTTTTGATCGACTTACCAGAGGTCCATAAGCAGCTGGTCTTTGATGACGGCGACCTCACTCGAATCTGTGGCGCTCATATGAGATCGGCATTGCTAATATCTCTCTCAGAGCTCCAAAATTCTCAAAGGTTACTATTCAAATGAAAGTGACTTCTCACCTTTTTCACCTTTTAAAGGGGTAAAAATGGTATTTTTACTACGCAAAGTGCTATTTCGAGAGTTAAATCGTTGAACTTTCTCTGAAATCATCTGAAAATCTTCCAAATCAGTCTCATAATCATTCTCATCACGCAATTTATCTCTGGAGGGGGCATATAGCATCAGTAACTTCTAAAAATCTGGGGCAAAATTCTTTGAAGCAATGCATAAAACACATCACTTCAAAGAGGGGCAAAATGTACACATCTAAAAATGGTCACGGTTAACCAAACCTGTTAATTAATTAAATATGGATTATTTAATTAATATTCTTAAGTCATCTACATATAAATAAATTTAATTATTTATTTATATTGTTCATTTTCCAATTCTTCTAATTTAATTAAATAAATAATTTTATTTAATTAAAGCTATCTTCCTCTTAATTAATTAAATAGATTTCACAATTTATTTACATTAATTATCACAAATTTAAATTCTAAATTTAAATGATATTCTTCATTTCACATTTAATTAAATATTTTTAATATTTAATTAAAACACTTTCTAATTCCTCACTCTTCTCAATAATTAAATATTTTCAAATATTTAATTAAAAAGCTTTTTCTCTTCTCAATAATTAAATATTTTCAAATATTTAATTAAGAAGCTTTTCATTTTCCACACATAATTAAATATTATCTATTTAATTATGGGGACACCTTCCATTTGTCTCTTCATTTTCCATCTGTCTCTTAGAATTCCATCTTCTTTTCGAATTCTTGATCTCCCACCGTTCATTTTAACAGGTTTGAACTCAACCGTCGATCTTGGCCAATTGAATTCCTACCTTCAAAAATCTATAAATATAGCCCTCTTATGAGTGGAAAAGGAGCTCGAATCTTAGATTTTCATGCGTAATTATTATAGCCACATTTTAGTATTTCTAGCATTTTAATTAGCATTTCAATTTCATAGCTTAATTCATATAGTTATGCATATGCATCTTCATTAATCTCATTCTCTCAAGCTGCCATTCTATAAGTTGTTGTTTAAAACAACTGAGAGCAAGCATCTTGAAATGAATCCTTGGAGATAGAGGACAATGAGACGAATTTGAAGAAGCTGCCTACGTTTAGAGTTTGCGTTTTGCTTTCTTTAATTTAGTTTCTTTAATCTAATGTTTCATTGGTGTATTAGATTAGATTCAATTTGAATTACACATTCTAACGTACACACAAAGTTTTCTTTAAGTATAATAAAGCCTTTAGGACTTTTTCATAAAACCACCCATATGATTTCGTAGGTCGACACTTTACACTCAAAATTAAGTTTATTATAATCTAAACCCCACTTTTTAATAGATACCAACCAATGAATAATACACTCGTCGAACTTTTAACTAGTTGGAATGAAACTTTAATACAAAGGTTTTATAAATGCCAAAGCAAATAGAAAAACTTGTGATGTGATGTGACGGGTACCTATATACAATGCAAAGACCGGATGAAATTCAAACCTTTGCCAAACTTTTATTATGCACCTAATTTGATGGCAGATAGAACTAATGACTAGGCTTGACTGGTTGCTGGGAATGCAAAAGCCATTGGCATTTGTGGTACCTTCAATAGGCGATAGCGACGGGTAGTTGCAACTTCTAAACAAACGGACAGAGGATGACCATCTGTGGAATGAAGGGTACCTTGAAATTGACCGCTGATTTCAAATCTGACAACTGTGTAGGTAAGATTTGTAGAGATAAAACTTGCGATTTACATGCCAATCAGTACAATGAGGTTACGTCAACAATGATTTGCATAGACCATGCCAATCCCAAAATAATTTGACCAACAATAAATATTTATTGAAATATATGCCCAATACAATATAAAACTTTATAAATTTTGCCACAATATTTTGAAAACATATTTTCCCAATGAAAAAATCACAGAATATTATTTTTTCAATAATTTTTTTTTGCTAATAAATATGTCGACCTAGGTGGCCGTACGACCTATTCAGGTAAAAATAATTTCTTCAGAAACAAATTTTACCGAAAATGGACGAATTGGCAGTCAAAATTCATCTGCGAGGCCTTCTGAGTGCAATGGTGATGCAGATCTGGGCCCAAAGTGCTTTGAAAATTTAGTGAGCTCTTGGATTAGCTACTCTTCACACTTTTCCAAACCCTTGTAGATTTGGCAAAACATAACCAAATTTGATGAAATGAAAGGAAAACCTAACTTTCATCGATGCTCTGGATTCAACCGTGAGGTCTATGAAACCCCAATCTGCACCCAGCAAAATCTTCAAGCCAACATGAAACCCTCAGATCTAGGAAGGAATCTGCAACACTGAAGCTCTGATACCATGTGAGAGTAAATGGTGACTCCCCAACACCCCCAGGAATAGTTGCTAGACCAAAACCACTTCCACAAGAGAGAGAATGCCAAGAAAGCTTGCTTCACAATGCAAGATTGAATTGATTGAATTGATTCAAATGTACATGAGATGCCTTGCTTATAAAGTTAAGGTTGAGATGTAGGATTAGACAAGATCATGACAAGTGTCTTAATCCTATGACAAGAGACAACTAACAAGCCACCTAGGTGAATGTGCATTCCTAGATAAGGTTTCTAGAAGGAATCTTTCCTACAGACATGGAAAGGGGAATTTATCCCATATTAATGATTTATCTAATAATGCAGCCTAGGACTTAATTAAATATTATGCCTAAGTAAACTTATGCACGTGTAATTAAATAATTAATTACACCAACACTATTCACAAAGATGAAACATCCACATAACAATATGCATCCATAAATTCATATTCTACAACTGCAATCTCTTTTATAGAAGGTAAAAAATAATCTTTTTTAAACTCAAAATCATAATTTACCTCATCCTTATTTTCTTCTTCAACATCATCTTCTTTGTCCTTCACTACAATATTTATCTTCTCACCTCCATCAATAAGTTTTGCAAGCCACTCTTCTTTTATTGATAGTAAATCTTCTTTACCCTCTTTATTTGCTACAACCTTCTTAAGCTTTATCGCTGCAGCATCTTCATCTACAACAATTGCTTTCTTTTTCTGCAAATAATTCTTCTATCTTTCTTATCTCCTATCTCAGTAGGGGATCTCCTCCTTCCTCGCCAATCACCTCATCATACTTAGGACACTCAAAGTCCATCATATCAACTTTTTCTGCAACATCTTCTCTTACACATACAACCTCCTCATTCTCCACCATTATTCCTTCAAAAAGACATGTCTCAGCTTCAAGTTTTCCAATTTCTTCATATTCATCCTCTTCTTCTTCTTTTGTGCCACATGCATGACACCTTGCTACATCATCATTATTTCCTACAATCAAAATATCATTAGAAAGATAATCACAATCACCTCCAACTCTCTTCTCTACTTGTTTTATCCTTTTTATCTTTGCTTCCATTTCTTTCACCTGTTGCTTCATCTTTATCATTTCAACCCTCACATATTCTTCTATATTTTCTCAAAGTCTCTCTTTGATTTTCTCAATTCTAGGAATCCTTAGAATCCATCCAATGACAAAATTTATTTTCTTCTCCCTCTTTTCCATCCTTAAGGCCTCACAAATCCTTAACACAAGTTTTCAAAACCCTCAGATTTTGTACATCTAAACTACCTCACTTGGTGATCTGTTTACAAATCCTCAACACTCTCCATCGTAAGTCCTAGTGCAAATTACCTCACATCAGTGCTTCTGCCTACATACTGAGGAAATCCTACTCTAATAACACTGATCTAGGGGATCCAAACCTCATTCACATACTCACACCAATCTAAAAATGCAACTTAGACATTGTTTGAAACGACTCAAAAATCTACAAGAAGTGTTCTTCTTTGTTCATTCAAAATCTCTTGGAAATTCAAGAATCACATATCATAACTAAAATTAAATGGTTGTGTAACCATACGAGCTTATGAAAAGCATTAAAAATCTAAAATATGACTAATACAAAACATCAAAGATCAATCCCAGATCGATCTCCTTCAATCCAACTTCTTTTACAAGATTCTAGCTCTTCCAACCTACAAAATTTCATAGGAAACCTTTACTACAATAAGCCTCGGTATCACCAATCCTCTTGCTACTAGAAATCCTATTCAAACCTAGAAATTTTTTTATTCTTCTCTCTCCAACAAAAGCAACACCTTTTTCCAAATTCGAAACAAAAAACCACACCATAAATTATACAAAATAATTGCAAGATAGAATGATAGGATTTACATTATCTACGAAATAAAATGAAATTACAACATCAAATTCTTCATCATATGGGCTTGTTGATTACACAATATGTAAAAGCTTGGAGTCACAATCCTCTGGAAAATCCAGTAGTATCCTGTTATGTAAAAAATCAACTCCAAAAATTCATCTTCCCAAATGACAAGGCTTGACTATATAGACTTGTGAATGAGAAAAACTACTATGGTTTTTAAAAACTATAAGAAGAAAACCTCCTTGGAAAACCCACACCCCATTTGGAGAATAAATCATAAAATAATAAAAATTACTCAATTCTCACATGGCCTTCACATGGGCACTTAAACCATGGCCAATCAAATTTTTCCAACCTAGTGTGCTTAATTATTCTCTGACGACTTTGATGGCTCCATGAAAGAACATGCACCAACATGTAAAATTGGGTGGCCCGTCATGAAAGAGCATGCAAATCATAAAAATCAACATGCAAGGACATGCATTGATGAGTGGTCCCTACCTTGTAATGGATGCCTAGGATGGAATATTCCTCTTGGTTGCTCTAGAAACATTTACCAAAGTAAATCTACCTCCAAAATTATAATTAAAAATTACCATAAGGGAAATTATAATATTTAGAAATTAAAGTAATCAATTCCCCACACATTAGCCCTTAAAGAAAATACAAAACAAAGCAAAGAAATATTTTTGGTTGATGCAAGATTGTTGATGACCATGGATGCTACACTTTCTTTGGCTACAAATAATTCTTCTATGTTCCTTATCTTCTGTCTCAATAGGGGATATCCCCCTTCATCACCAATCACCTCATCATACTTAGGACACTCAAATTCCATATTAGTTTCTGGTGCAACCTCTTCTCTTGCACATACAACCTCCTCATTCTCTATCATTATTCCTTCAACAAGACATGTCTCAACTTCAAGTTCATAAATTTCTTTGTATTCATCCTCTTCTTCTTCTTTTTTTGTGCCTCATGCATGAAAATTTGTCGCATCGCCTTTCTTTCCTACAATCAAAATATCATTAGAAAGATAAACACAATTACCTCCAACTCTCCTCTCTTCTTATTTTATCCTTTTGATTTCCGCTACCATTTATTTCACCTATTGTTTCATCTTTATCAACTCAACCCTCACATATTATTTTCCATTTTTTCAAATTATCTCTTAGATTTTATCAAGTCTAGGAATCTTTAGAATCCATTCAATGACAAAAGTCCTTTTCTTCTTCCTCTTTTCTATCCTTAAGGCCTCACTTTATCCTTAACATGAATTTTTAAAACCTTCATGTTCTGCACATATAAAATACCTCAGTCGGTGATATGTTTACAATTTAAAGGAACTTCATCAAATTAAAATGAGGAAAAGGAAGGAAGAATTAAAAATTGAAATAAAATTAATGAGATAGAGGAGGGTGGAGGAAATGCTATAGTAGTAAAAGGAGAGAGAGCTCAAAAAATAAATATAGGTCTAGGAAATAAGCAGAACTCAACATATGTTCCAACTAGTTCTAATAAGAGTAGTACTCCATCAACCCCTCTACCTAAATAATGCCACATATTTAGGGATATGTAAAACATACTAGGCCCTAATTATTCAACTCTTACCAACTCCCAATTTAGTTGTGATAAGAATCCAACATCAAATACAAGAATAATACAGAATTTTGAGCACTCCATCGACATCTTTGCCTAAAAATCATTGGACTCTAAGAGATACATATAAAAAAATTTAAATCATGCTTATGTTTCCTTTAAAAAATTCCAAGTTACTACTAGCCATAGTGCCCCTTGCTCCCTTGTAAAAAAAATCCATTTTTTAAGATTTTATATAAAATTATGTTTGGTCATCTTACTCCTATCATAGCCAATGTTGATTTTGATATTTTGAAAATAATTAAATAGATACTCCTATGGACGTGCCAAAACCATTCCTTAACTTTATTGTGAACTAGTCAACTTTGAATTACAAGCTTCATAATTTTGCATAGTATACCTATTTATCAATGGCTATTTTATTAATTTATACTTAATTTAGCAAACCATGTGTATTTTGTAATGTCTACAATTTTGTAAGCCATGTAAAAAAAATTTAGACCATGCCTATTTTGCATTGTCTACACGTTGGCTATTTTATTATGCTTTGTAGTCAATCATATCAATGTATGTGCAAGAATAAATTAAAAAATAATGAAATTATTAAATTATAGAAATCTCTATTTTCAATGTATAGTTCTTGCATGCCAAAAAAAAGTAGTATTGATAAAAAAAAATAGTTTTGAATGTGTGGTTTTTGAAATGATATCTTAATTTTTATTGTAATATTGATATGTAATCTTAAGTCTCTAATGTTTATGTAACAATTTACAAGCTCAACTATTCCAATTACCCTCTTCACATTTTTGTATTATAAACATTAGAGACTCAAGATACCATGTGTAAGACTTTAGTTGTGAACACAAAATTCTCCAGAATTTTCCATGAGGTGTTGTTGAGAATGAGAATATAAATTTTAAATAGACAATAAAAATAACAGTAAAAGATGTAGATCAAATTTACCATCATATAGTTTGATCTATGTGACTAAGTTTTTTTATCTTTAATATTATTTGATTTAGGTTTTGATTCAATATAATTATTGATATACAATCAAAATAACCTCTTCATGAGCTTATCTTTCTTTTTTAGTTTTATGAGTGATAAGTAAAGGACACACATGTGAAGCGTGCAACACATAGTATATGTTTGAGGAAAAAATGTTTTACTATGATAACTAAATACATTATTTAATTTGTATGTTGACAAAAATATATGCAAAACATTTATTCTTAACCTTTTATATGCTAGAAATGTAGCCTAATATTTCTAATATTTTTGCATCATAGGTAAAACACTTCACACTGATTAATTTAATTTTAAAATGTTTTAAAAATAAATAGTTATAAACAAAAAAATAATAAATTTTACTTTTTATTTTAATTTATAAATATATACTTTATTTATGTAATGATATAAATGGTAGATAAATTCAAAAAATAAAATGGTAAATAAATTGAAAAATATTAAAAGTTAATTAGGAAATTAAATGTAGGGATTTAGAAATTTATTTTTAAGAATGATGATTTAAAGCTAATAAGTTGATGTAGCATAAGTTTATTTGTTTAGGTGTGGAAAATAATATGTTTCTATTGTACTTTTTATCTAGAATTATATTCAAAGTTATAGCTCACCAAAGATCAATGTTGTAGTTGTAGATTAATATAGCATGATCACACAGGTTTGAACTCTAATACAAACTACTAATTTAGTATATTGTAGAATTTTACTATTTTATTTGCTAGATTCTTTGCTCCTCACTAATTGTTAGGGACTACAATAAAATTTATATTAGGTAGATCACTAGATCTCAAGGGTCAAGTTCTTATAGGCCAACCTCCTTATTTATATCAACGTTATGGTTGGGAAAACAATTAATAAGCAATAGAAAATCATACAAGTGATTTAGATGGGAAGTGATGTTTCCTTTTAAATAGATCTAAATCATAATTCTTATTAAATGATTTTTGTATACTCTAAGATTTTAATTATTATTAAATGTAATTAATATTCAAATGAATGTCCTTAAATACATAATGAATCTTTACATAAATAAATAGTTAGTCAAATCGCAACAACTATGAAAAAAAGGTAATTAGAATCTGAACATAGAAGAATGAGGAGTTTGTCATTGATGTTGTTGTTGGCAACATGAGCATGTGGGATAAGCACAAGGTATACTATTATGCATTGTAGTGTTGTCATTGATATCAACATTGTACCTGGCTTTGGAGATCATAGTGTAGATAATTTTGGTTGGCTCTAACATGTTTTAGGGTGTTGGTGCAAGACAATTTTGCAAGAAGGGTTGATCTGGTGAAAACATCTATGATGAAATTGACTGTTAATATATGTGTTTCTATATACAAAGCATCTAATTTTTAAGTCTACATCGATTTGTTGTTTAGTAATTTACTTTGTGGTTCTAGTATAATATTTTTGGTTGATAGAAGCATCTAATTCAAGAATTTGATCTCTTCTTGACTTTTGGTTTGAAAGTTATGAGTAACAAAAGTTTGGCTTGATAGTTATAGGTGCTTTCTAGTTCTGTGCATATGCGTTGGAGTGTTCACACTTCTTTGTGATTTGGATTTTGACTTTGCGGATTTGAGGAGATGTTGATAGATGTTAATAGAGTGTGCATTCTTGTTTGTACAATGCTTTGAGGTTCACATGTTCAAATATGGGTATATATTTAGAGAATTTTTGAATTAGGTCTCCTGTAGTGCCAACCTAATAGGTTTGAAGGTATGTGAAACTTAAATAAGTATTGTGGAGTTATGTGGGAGCTATTTTGTGTCCATGCTGACCTAAATAATAGAGAGGATGATATTAAAAAATATTTTGATTTTGGATTACTCCAAGGAAACAAAATTAGATCCATTGAAGAGAAAAAATGGTGAAGGTGACATGGGCCAAGGAATAGGCACTGCACTTGTGTAGAACTTTCTATCATTTGTAAAAAAACACTATAAACCAAGTGCAGATGCTAGTGCTTTTTTTATAGCATTTTTTTTGCATATAAAGGGTTCAAACAGGCACTAGGAAAGGAAAGAACACCATAAGAACCTGTAAAGACGTTAGGATATATACTAGAAATGTCACAAACCTAGAAATATGACTAAGAATGTCAACGACTAGCTAAGATTCGCAAAAAAATCTCCAAAGATGAAGATTATGGCTAGGAAAAGTCTCCCATTGTGCATGCTAGAAATGTGAACATCAAAATTTGACCAAAAGTAATGGATTTAGATGTAAACAATGTAAAAAAACTCACAATCCAAGTGAGAGACACACCTTTTATTTGAGCAAGAATAAAAGTTTAACGAACAATGTAAACACAAGTGGAAAATGTATTATAATCTATTAATGTTGTAGATGTGCTCAAATATCAAGTGGATGTATTTTGATGTAATATGGAAGCTATTTTCTTGAGATTACTCAATTTGGTAGTGTATGTACCTATTTTGGATGAAGATCTATAAATTCCTTCAAGTAAGTCTCCTTAAATAGGCTTTACAAGTTAGACATGAAGGGTGGAGATTGAAAGATGAAATCAAAAGCTAAGATTGATTTGTATGGGTGTGCATCCTAACCTTTTAGCAAGTGTCAAGAAGAGACAATATATGATTGATAAAGGGGTGATATTTTCTTAAAATGTAGGATGAAATAAGATACAAGTGAGAAGAGATGGACAATGTAAATGGAGGAAGGAAATGAATTTTACAACAAAAGGTCAAGATTTCTCTATGTTGTATGTTACACATATGTGAATAAGGATTGAGGACAAGTGACTTGAGAATGCATTCGTGAAAGTGAAAGATTCAGAATAGATGATAAAATTAGAAAACAAGATCCTCTAAATTTTAATATCTATGAATTTGAATTTTAAATTATAAAATGTGAAAAGTTCATTAATTCACTATGAATTTGAATTTTAAATTAAAAAATGTGAAAAGTTCAGTAATTCACTCAATTAATTTAGTAAATATATTATTTAATTGATTAACTTTAAAGTAAGATTAATTAATTGAATGGATTTCATTACCTGCAACCTACGTGTTCACAAGCTTTAGAATATTACGAGCCATCGTAGTTGTCTACTTTGCAAACAACGCTAAATCACAGAAATTGTGTGGAATCAAGTAAAGAAAGGCCAAAAGGTACGAAACGTGGAACGCAGTAGCGCAGAAATTAGGCGAAACAGCTGGCCAGAGACTGCAAAAAGTTAAAATTTGACAAAAATTTGGAAACTGTCATGATGGTGCTTTGCTTTTGAAATCTGTAGACAGATGCATCTCACTTGTAATAGCATGAATTTCAAATCGCAGTCTGTTCTGCTACACCAGGGAAATTGCGTGGAATAGTAGGGCGCGAAGGGCCAAAATATACGAAAGTAAAATGCAAGTGCTACAGTGCAGAAATTTGATGTTATAACAGTGCAAAGAAAGGCCAAATAAACATAGACGCGAGAGAATTCAAGACTATGGAAAGACGTCCAATGAAGAGTTGAGCTAGACATAAACATTAAATAATATAAAGCTTAGTTCGAGTTAAACTTTTATTTGGAAAGATCTTTTAATAACTCAATCCCTCATTTGCACTGAGACATAAAATACTGCTGTCTTGCGAGGAAATTAAGGCTTGTTAAAGTCATGGATGTGGAAATACTGTTGTCTTGTCAGGAAATTAAGACTTGTTAAAGTCATGGATGTCGAAATACTGCTGTCTTGTAAGGAAATTAAGACTTGTCAAAGTCATGGATGTGGAAATACTGTTGTCTTGTTAGGAAATTAAGGTTCGTTAAAGTCATGGATGTCGAAATACTGTTGTCTTGTAAAGAAATTAAGACTTGTTAAAGTCATGGATGTGGAAATACTGCTGTCATGCAAGGAAATTAAGGCTCATTAAAGTCATGGATGTCAAAATATTGCTGTCTTGCAAGGAAATTAAGGCTTGCTAAAGTCATGGATGTGTAGATACTGTTGTCTTGTAAGGAAATTAAGACTTGTTAAAGTCATGGATGTGGAAATATTGTTGTTTGTAAAGAAATTGAGGCTTTTTAAAGTTATGGATGTGGAAATATTGTTGTCTTGTAAGGAAATTAAGGATTGTTAAAGTCATGGATGTGAGTTGTTTGTGTCGTTGAGAGTGTACACCATTTCTATTATACTTTTTCTTTCCTAATAATTTCATATTTGACTGATGTGACAACTTGTTGGTCCAAATAGACTCTTCAAAATTACTCGACATATAATGTCACTTGTGTTGAAACCAAGAATCAATCCACCATTGTCATGTATAGATAGAATCAAATCATTGCTTATAACCCTTTTTTTTAAATGTATGGGATATAATTGGAAAGCAAAATGAGATTTTTTTTATGAATAAGGCATATACTACATTTTATTGATAGAAAAATATAAAGATAAAAGTAAATAAAAACTAGAGCCCGATCAATAATAAATATGAATAAAACTACTAAGTAGAAATAGCAACACGAATACAAAAGGATCATGATTATTAGGTTTTCATTGTGCATTTGCAAGGATAGTACCATCATTCAAAAGCTCCTAAATAGTAAGAGCAACCTCCTCTTAATCTTCTACATATATTTGAGTATGAACAAGGGAAATTAGCAGAATATGGTGAACTAGGTGCACCATGCCCATGAAAAGAGGCAAAAGGAGTATGCAAGGGACAAGAATCGAACCAAAAGAAACACAATCCTTAGAACCTTGTGAGTGAGATCCTTGAGATTAAAATCCACAATTTCATATGATAAATTGACCATGACAATGTGTAACCATACAAGGTAAAGAGAAACTATGAGTTGGGACTTTGATAATCATAAAAGGAGTATTATCCTAGTGGTCAAGAAGCTCCTATAGATGCACAAATTTCAATATAACTCTGTGAGCTTACTCTTGAATCTACATAAGCACATTATAGGAAAAAATAGTTTTAGTGTATAAATAAAAATAAACATGAGCCCAAAAACTAGAAAAAGAGATGAGTTTCTATCTTCCCAAATAGTGAAGAGAATTTTCACCCTAAAAGCATGCCAAATCTAAACAAATTTAAATGGTAGATGGGATTAATCATCCAACACCACAATATGCCATGTGAAAGGATTAGGTAAAAAAGGCTTTATTAAATCATGTATCCAAGTCCAAGATTCTTGAAATTTGGTAATGTTGAGAGTATTTTCAAAATTTTAGGGTTGTATGGCTTGTATTAAGTGTGTTTTGTGTATTTCTATCCAAAACCCTAATCCTTCCTTGTGGCCTATTACTGTATGTTCTATTTGGATGGTGACTCTCTCAACCCATTATGATTTTTTAATTTTTTCTTTCATGGATTTCTAATTGTTCAACAGATTTTTCGTTTGAGCTCAAAAGATAAATAATCACTTAATTTTCTTTTGTATGCACTCATCTGGTGGTCCCCACTTGATCCTTACTAGCACACACATGTTATAACATTGTCACACACTTTTATCCCATAGCATATTTTCTCAAAAGTTGACACTATGAAATTGCACTCATGCATTATGTTGTCATGTGTATTCAATCATCTATCATTTCTCTATCTCATGTGCATTAGTATTTTCCTAAGGTAATGACACATGTCATCTTCTGGTTGGTAGCCCAAATGTTTCTTATGGCATAAATTTGTAAATTTCAACCTATTGTAAATTTGTTGTGTTGTTGCACTCACTTACCATGTATCTTCATTGGGTCTTACTTTGATTCTCTATAAAACAATCAAATCAAATATAGATGTGTGAAGGAGGGGATTCACTACTCCCAAGTCCCAAGAAAAATAGGGTCTAAAGGGAGCGAATTTCCTTCAGTCACCTCAATGATAAGGACTCGCATGAAAATGATTCAAGTTGAAAGAGAATACGAAAACGTGCTTAAAAGAGAGTTTTTGATATATTTAGGAATGAAAGACTTTGAGGACTGAAAGAATAGATTACACAAGCCTTAGGGACAAACCAAGAGGCTCTTAGTTTATGGATGTTTGTGTTGGACTCAGATGACAACATGGTGCACTATCATCTCAAGGACGTGTTGGTGTCTTGTACGGATAAAGAGCTAAACTCGTGCCCAAAAGCTCACAAAACCTATTTCCTACTTGGGATCCAAAGTTTGACTATTCTATTAAATTAACATGAAGAATAAATGAAAGGAAATGATGAGAAAGGTGAAGTAAGAACTCATGGAAGGTCCTATGCTATGAAGCCTCCTATGAAGCTTCTCATGAACAACTTGCACACAAAGTGAATGAGGAAAATTGTTGGGGATTTTTTGTGGCTTGCATCAGTCAAACCCTCATTGGGTGTTTCCACATCCATGGAAAACTAGATAGATAGAGAATAATAAAGACACAAAGTAAAGTAGACACAATGAGTGATAAAATAAAACCCCATGATGTAGGAGAACCCATATTATGAAATAGATAGCTGAGTGATAAAACAAACCTTGCTATAGAGGAGAACCCATATAATGAAATAAATATGCTAGCAAATAAAAAAGATAGCAAGAGAGCATTACCAACAATCTATGGCTCCCTCTTGGCCTAATAGAAGTTACATTGAATGCTTGCAAGAGAGCCTTGGTTGTTGATAAGACATTATTTTGGTACTGCTTCACCATAGAAATGAGATGTAGAAGATAAAGTAGTGAGAGAGCAAGTTGTGAAGCTAAATGATGAGAATGAAGGTGAAAGAGAAATTTTTGTGAAGAACTTACATGGGTAGGAAGAGCCATTACAACTCAAGATTCTACCATAGTGGCATGTGTCATGGGAAAGAATCATGAGATTCCCTCATTTAAACTCATAAAGTTTACTTGGACACTTGCATGCCTCACAAACATCTACATGTTACATAGGCATCCAAATCATAACTTTACAACAAATGTGGTGGTAGGTTGTTGATGCTTCATCATTGCCCCTTATAGAGTTGGAATCATGAAATTCAAAATCATAAGGTCCCTACCATAAATGTGGCTAGGTTCCATAAATGTGTGGGGGCAAATGCTAAATGTGAAATTACCACAGGATTCAATTTTATGACATTACATTTTTCCGGGCCACTTTAGTGAGCTAATATTTTTGAAAATCAGCTACACTAAAGTAGAAAAGAGAACATTAGTGCAACATTAATTTTTTTAAAAAATTTACAGGTTTGCATGCCAATAATGATACTATAGAGGCCGTAGAGGTTGAGTAGGCGAGTACTGACGATGCCTCCAATGGTCAAGCTCGGTGAGAAACCACAACATCAGATAAAAAATTTCATTCTAAAAACCTCAAATTTAAGTCAATTCAATAAACTATAAGAACCTACCACGGCGAGAAGAATGCTTAAGAAAAATACGGTGGTAAAAAAAAAATATGAAGAGGTGAGTATATACCCCCTCCTATTTTTTCCCCCAGCTAGGTGGGGTGGAAATAGGAAGAATAGAAGGACCATTCTTGTCGAGAAAAATGGGCCAAAAATGACCTAGATGTACCAGGGAGGGCCCATAAAAGGGTCATTTTCACTATTCTTGCGAGTGAATTGTTGACTTTTGTGAGAGAAAAGTTAGAGAAATGCCTCTCGAATGCGACTACATGGACCCCAGGATCGAGCATGTTTGCAAGGTTGTACCTAAGGTTGACAAGGTGTATCAGGTATGAGGAATTCGACCCCTACTTTTCATTTTGATGTATTTTTTTAGATTTTCCCTTTTGAGAGCAACACATGTGTCAAGTTGGTGCACTATTGTCCTAATGACATGTCAACAACCTCTATTAGAAATAAAATTTTCCATGCACATTGTCATCCAGGTAGTATTCATGGTGTTAAACCTTGGACACTAGCACATTATGGAGATGTCTACACATGGTGTGCCTCCATCCAAGAGGTCGACTTAGAACAAAATTTGATGTAGAAGTTAGAATTTCATGATGTAGAGGGATCTGACATGGATTATGTTTCATTTGTAGGACTGGCTGGAGATGTGAGAGCATGGAGGTGGTCATGTACTGACTACACTTTGAGCTCAAGCCACTCAAATGCATCCCAATGATTAGGACCATCTTTGACATGTGGGACTATGGTGGGTTTACACCTTGCCAAAGACGCTTTACCACCACTCGATGCTCATGGTGCTCATGGACCATTGGGATGCATCTACCTCCTCTTTCCACCTACCATTAGGGGAGTCACACCCAAGGACATGCACCAGATCATTGGCTTTCCCATTTGTGGATGGTGGGTGGCCTATGATGATGAAAAGGTCAGTTTGAGAGACCTGAGAGGGCCAACAATACTACGCTGGGTGTATAGAGCCCAATGATACCACCGACCACATCTCTATAAAGTAGTTCAAGCAAGGACAAGTGGTTGTTCCACTTATCTGGAGGGTGATGGTAGTCACGATCATCCTCTGAGTCGCTATGAACGAATGAGGCTCTCACCTACATGCGGGCCTTGTCCACACTATTCGTGAGATGGATGAGCGACAAAATATTTTTGCTTGGGGTGTCACAAAAAAATTACCCATTTATACCATGCGCTAGGGTGGTATGTACATTATGAGTTTTCTAGCCTCATAGCCAACAACCTTTTCCACACATTACATGTATCTGGCCAGTCGCGTTTCCCCAAGGTGTTTCTCTTGGTATACCAATGGCACACATGTACCCATTGGTACGCATTTGGAGATACAAAGACATTTATTTTTGGTAGCTTCAAATTGATTCTTTGTAGTCCCATGATGTTAGATGACAACCTTATAGAGTCTCTATAGTTTGGCCCACAGAAAAGCGACAATTGCAACACATGCAACACTATCGTCTCCTAGCGAGGTCGACAAATTATATTATCATATTGTATTAATGGCACAAGGTCACTTGATAGTTCAGGATACTATAGACAATCCATCTAACTTCTCTGACATACGTCTAAGTGGTGAGGAGTGCCACCAGGCTAGGTGATCATAAATTTTTGACTATATCAGACGTTGCTAGTGACAATGGGTCGGGCAATAATGACCTTCCTCCTATGTTGTTGATCGATGATATTGGGGTTCCCATAGATACAGATCATGGTGGGTGATGGTGGGTTTTGCCTCGATTTTTCCAGCACATGCCCCATGGGTATTGTCAATGCATAAGGTCAAGGAGGAGGAGTAGAGAATCACGGTAGTGGCAACAACAACAAGGAGGGAGAGGTAGCAAGCAAGGCACCATAGAGGCCCAAATGGTGGAGGAGGCTATCATCACCCCCAGCTATAGTCCCAGTCTCAGTGGAACCACCTTCGGAAACTAGTGTCCCCCTACAAAAGCAACAACAACATCAACATACGTAGGTCCCTACATCACACCCCCACCTGATCTACACTGATAGGCCAGGGATTTAGGTAAAGGGTGATTTATGCTATTTCCTTTCTTGTTTCAATTTATCTCATATATATATATGCATTTGTTTTGATATGATTTGGTTCTAACAACATCTACTACTTTGTGGTTGTTGTAGACATACAAGAGTGAATTTTCTTCATCGAATTATGTATCTCCAAGGTGGCCCCAAGTGTGCTAGTACAATGTAGCATCCTTGATATGTACATGCCAGCTTCAACAAGGTGACATGCCTACTTATTTGATCTTGTTGCATAGTTGAGGACACATGTGAGGAGGCACGTGTGGAGGTCATGTAGATGACAACCGATGTCATTGTTGTGATTAAGGAGAGGGACCATCATGTGGTTGATCTTCACACTACCCTAACCAAGAGAGATCAGGCTAGGACACGGTAAAAGACTACCAAGAGGACATGTGATGCCCTATAGAGAGAACTTGATGACCTCGGTGGGTAGGCAACAACTGTGGGGCCAAGTGTGGGTCCTCAGCTAGAGCATATTTAGGAGGAGTTGTGGAAAAATCTAGAGTGAGAGGATCGGCTCCAAGTAGAGGCTATAGAGTTATGAGGATAGGTTCATGGATTGCATGCAAGCATGTCAATGTTGTGGTCACATCGATCATGCTCCATCACATCCATTCAACCTCGACCTCCATCACCACCAAGACAAGAGGGCTTAGGGAGCCATGCGTCGAGGGGCTAGAGGCCCATTTTTTTATGCCATATTTTGTACACAAATGTTATTATTTTGATGTATAGACACGTATAGATATGAAGTCACCACATTTTGATATCTAGTGGTGCGATCGATGTACATGGAAAATTTTGATATATATGTGAGATTCTTGGTGCAACATCATGCTTTTCTTTATGTGTATTCTCTTTCTTTCATGTTTGATTATGTGATGGATGTTGTGTTTATAGATGTATGCTTAGATTAGATTCTATCATGATCTAATAAACACACATTGGATGTATGTTAATTAAATACAATGATGACCTAATTACCTAACCAAAAGTTATAATCAAATGCAATGTATGAATACATAGTATAATAAAGCACATATATACAATTCATAATCAAATAAATTAAACATATACACATGCTCACATCATAACACATAAAATACAAAGATAATGTGTTAATGAATGAATGCCATATCATAACGAACTGCAATCCACTAGGGACGAGTGTCATGCGTACATCATATAAACACTATGCAAAGTATTGGCAAAGATGCATCACATTGATAAGTTATTTTAGAGGTGCTCCATCCATAGAAGACAATCCATAAGCACCAGAACCATACATGAAGATCATAATGTAAGGGCCTGACTAACTAAGGTTAAACTTCCCCTTTTGATTGGGCGGTGCATTGATATTTCTCTAATTCTCATAGAGAAGGTGAGTTCACCAACATTGAAAGTTTGAGGAAGAACACCTCGATTAGAATGTTTAGAGATGGATTATTGAAAATCTTGGAGATGATTGAGGTCCTATAATTAAAACTCTTTGAGAAAATCAAGCTAATGCAAATGATTAGCATGATTTAAGTGTCATCATCAATTAACCCTTTAAGGGAAATGTTGGTTCTCAAAAATGCTAGTTTAAACCATGAGAGGTTGCCAAGCTCTCACAATGCTTTTGGCCAACTGACAAGTTCAATTGATGTGATTGTACCTTCTACTCTTCAGGCTCTGTAAAACCTAGGCGGGTGCTCCTATCTGTATGTTGCAGATTTAAGTTGGGTTTCTTGGTTGATCAATCTATCCACAATGGCAAAGGTGGTGGATAGATGAAAATATCTACAACTACTCCTACTCCTACTGCACAATTGAAAGGTTTTTTGAATAAGTTGTTTGATATAGATTTGTATCTCTGGGTTGTGGTAGATCAGTGCCTTCTATCCACATGGGCAATGGAGTCAAAATGATATGTGTATCCTCCTGTTGGCTTAACTCTAGTTGTTAGGCACTCTAAAAATTATTTGGCTTGTATAAAAATTCACTAAGTCTATGCCTTGCATAAACAGTGCTGGAATGTTCCTCTATCAAGTTCTTCTTTAACTATCCAAAAGAAAAAAACTTAAAACCACTGTGATTTATCAAGAGAGTTGAATTATGCCTTGCAGACACCAGTTTAATTAAATCACACAAAATGAGAATGCATTTTGATAAACCAGGTATATACTTGATATGCTGATTTAAATGATTAAAAGATCTAAGTTGGAGACAACCAAAATAAAGAATATGAATTTTATTTATCACAACAACTGAACACCAAAATAATTTTACCAATTTAACATATTTTCTCCATTGATTTTGCTTCAAGAAAATTCTATCATTATTTACATTCCAGTCCCTTCACGGGAAAATTCTAACTTCTACAGTATAACTACTGCTTTCTATTTTCTTTTCCTCCTATATTTTTTACAACTTGATTTTTTACAAATATTTATACATTATAGATCAAGGGTCACGACCCTTCATTCTACCCATTACAACTGTATGTATTCTGTGACAGAAAACAAAAATGCTTGATTAAATTGCCTTATCGGCAAATCAAACATTTTTTATATAGAGGAGGCTTTATTTACTCTTGCCACCTTAGTATATGTATCACTTTATTTCCATTTATGCCTTGATCGGTCTTTATACTTCTTTCCATAGCCTTTATTGTTCATACCGCTCCACGGCAGTCAACTTTTGACCGGCCCCACTTACCATCTCCTACCACTCCACCGTGGTCGCTCCATCAACACCCCGCGGTATGGTGGTATTAACCATCACGACCCTCTCCACTGTTTACCGCGCTACCGCGGTCAACTTGTTGACCTATCGCGGTATAGCAATGACTGCTTCCCACCGGTCTCCACTTCCTCTCACCGCCTTACCGTGGCTTTGTTTTTGCTTATTCATGGTATCGTGGTGTAACTGTGAGCCGTTCATTGCACTACCGCTGTCACTGGCTTAATTGCTAGCAGTAGCGCGATAGCTGCTTCGTTAACCGTCACCTGGCCATCTATTGATGTTTACCGCAATCACCGCGGTTCATGTTTATACCATGCGCGGTACTGTAGTGTGACCGTTAGTCATTTCCTTCTGTTTACCATGGTCTTTTAGATGACCTTCTGCGGTACCGTGGTAAAGGTTACGTTGACTGCTCTAAACCGCTACCGCTATACCGCGGGTATGGATTGAATTGTATGTGGTATAGCGGTAAAAAATGAAAAGATGGGAATTTCAAAAGGATTAAGGTAGCAATATGAAGTATAAGATATTTTTAGCACTTGGATGGGGGATAAAATGAATTTTTTCATGAAAAGATAATTAAATAAAATAAAATCCCTTAGGGTATTTATGGACTTTTATGGAAATTTGTGGGAAAACGTTAGGGTTTTAAAAGGAAATTTTCAGTTCTAACAGTGGCTCCGTCTGGGGATGAATGATTGTGAGATCATTGCAAGGATCCAAAATTCTATGGTAGAGCAGACCAAGCTAAGATATGAAAAATGAAAGCCATGGGAGATGGAGGGAATGAAAAGGATCCTAAACTACTATACATGGAAAATATTTTTTTCAACCAGGGAACTTCTGAGAATGTCCATGTACTGGCAAACTCAAATCCTTAAAATTTTTGTTCATGGAAGTGAATGATTAAAGAGGTTTGTTAGGAATTGTCCATGCACTTGCAATCCCTAATCCTATGTGCCTGCTTTGGTTTAAAAAATCAAACCACAAGGAATAGCCCTAGCCCCCCCCACCCCCCCCCCAAAAGAAAGAACCTGCACTTTCCTCTATCATAGACCTTATTCTGTTTAGAGCTCATCAAGTTTCTTTTCAAACTATCCATTCTACTTGCCCTACAACATGCATTGTTATTAAAAGCCTTCAAAAAAGCATTGTATTTAGCCTAATTCATATTCCTTTCACCACTCAGCATTTCATCATTCTTATTATCACATGGAAAATATTTATCACCTTTAGCATACAAAGTGTATCCACTTTCAACAAAACAATCATAGGCATGCTCATTGTCATGTGTTGCTGAATGATCAAGCAGTTGTGCTGGGACCTACAAATCTGAATATTCCTTATGGCAACCAAAAAATTCAATCTCAACAACATCCTTTAAAACAATCAAATCAAGGCCACTCTCCATTTCTTTCTTATTCTCATTTGGCACTGACACACATTTTTGATTCATATAGTCATCCTTATACATAATTGAGTCAACAAATGTTGGACATTCATCATCAATGTTATGTAAACCAATATCCTCTTTTTGCAGGCAAAAATTATTTAAATCACATACCTCCTTTTGGACACAAATGGACTCATGATCAACTTCAGTTATTTCTTCATCAATCTGAGAGATACACATGGGGTCACATGAATTGTTACTTTTACTATCAAAACAAATGTGGGTTGGAGCCAAAACTTGGGAATCATCTTTATGTGTGTACTTCAGGTATTCCAAAGTTAACAAAGCTAAAACTTGCTCACTGTTGAGTGAACCAGTCTCTGCTTCGATATCCTCAACCATGTTTCCAACCTCTTGGTCTTCATAGGAACTGAAACTATCCTCTTGTTGCAAGTCAAGATCCTCATGCTGGTCCTCATAGTTATCAGTTATAAGTGAATATGCCATATGTTCCTTTTCAAGTGGACTTGCTTCTTCACTAACCTCTTCTTGATCTTTATAAGGACTGCAACAGTCATCCTATTGTAGATCAACATTCACCATTTCATCTTCACAATTTGAATATTCAATGGATCCCTCATAACACATACTATCACAATTTGTTATGCAAGAGATATCTTCTATATCTTCATCCTCTTGGCCCTCATAAAAGCTTCCTCCCATGAATTATGCTTTATCATTAATTGTGTCATCATGGTATTGATCTGAAAATGAAGGTGCACTTTGTTCATCTTTGCTTGCTTTATCACCAATATACTTCTTATGAAGTGTATCTTCAAGAACATCTTCAACATTGTAGTCTTCATCCAATATATATGATTGGCCACCCATATCATCATCATCTTCTTCTTCCTCACTTAGATTTTCATCATTTTCACTTGCATATGTATCCTTTATTGGCTACATTATTTGATCATTCATAATATCACTATTAGATCCATTGTTGACAGTATCCATGCATATTATCTCATCCATGGAATTGATAAATTTATTTGTTGCATCTAAGATATGCTGCTTTAATGATCTTGACCAATGAGTTGATTCTGGCTTCGATGCTCTTAAAAATTGTGCAACAAACATAGGCTTTGTAGGCCTATGATGAGGAGGTAATTGCGTACAAATGTCTACCATCCTACTGTATAGAGATACTTCATCCTCTCCTTCATATTTCCTTATGTCAAAAAATGTATCTAGGGGGGAAATTCCACATTTTGATTCTATAATGAAGTCTTGGTTTTGAGTATGTACATCATCATCTTCTTCTTGATCATCATCTTTTTCCCCATACTGGCTCAAGAATATTTCTTTCAGATCCTCCCATGAAGATATACTTTGCATAGGCAAACTTATAAACCATTCTCTTGCACTATCCCTCAAAGATCTTGAAAAACATTTCATAATGACATCCTCTGGATAAATTTGAAAGCTCACAATGACATTCCAAAATTGTTCTATATGCTCATAAGCTGATTCATTCCACTCTCCATGAAATTTAGGGGTCTGCACAAACAATTCTATCTCATCACAGGGGTAAGGATTTGGGTAGCCTTGGATATTACTAAAGTTAAATGGTTTATCAATAATTGAGACAAAATTTGGAGGGCCATATGGGTTTTGGTAGATCATTAATCTTGTTTTAGGAAATGGAAGATGATTTATTTGAGGTAATGGTTGTGGTGTATAGATGTTCTACTATGAATAGCACATATTACCTTCATTGTCGAATTCCATACCCTCTTGCAACATTTGATGTTTCAATTGTAGGTTTTTTGTTCCCAGTATAACACTTGTTGTTCCATTTCTTGTAATTATTTCTTCGTTCAGTGTCTTCCTTGCTCTTCTGCCACCTTGACAATATATTACTGCTCCACAATATACATGCATTATAAATCAAATCAAAACAGAGTCACCACCTACTTTTTAAAAAAGTAGGAAAATGAAATAAATTATGATATTTCTTTGGTTTGTCCCCAGCGGAATCTCCAAACAAAATGTGAAATCTTTGTTGACTCTATAAATGGAAAGGCTAAAAATCTTCCTCAGTAGTCCCCAGCGGAGTCGCCATTTTGTTGGTTCTCAAAAATGCTGGTTTAAACCATGAGAGGTTTCCAAGCTCTCACAACGCTTTTGGCCAACTGACAAGGTCAATTGATGTGATTGTACCTTCTACTCTTTAGGCTTTGCAAAATCTAGGCGGGTTCTCCTATCTATATGTTGCAGATTTAAGTTGGGTTTCTTGGTTGATAAATCTATCCACAATGGCAAAGGTGGTGGATAGATGAAAATCTCTACAACTACTCCTACTCCTACTGCACAATTGAAAGGTTTTTTGAATAAGTTGTTTGATATGGATTTGTATCTCTGGGTTGTGGTAGATCAGTGCCTTCTATGCACATGGACAATGGAGTCAAAATGATATGTGTTTCCTCCTATTGGCTTAACTCTAGTTGTTAGGTACTCTGAAAATTCTATGGCTTGCATAAAAATTCATGAAGTCTATGCCTTGCATAAACAGTGTTGGAATGTTCCTCTATCAGGTTCTTCTTTAACTATCCAAAAGAAAAAAAACTTAAAACCACTGTGATTTATCAAGAAAGTTTAATTCTGACTTGCAGACACCGGTTTAATTAAATCACACAAAGTGAGAATGCATTTTGATAAACCAGGTATATACTTGATATGCTGATTTAAATGATTAAAAGATCCAAGTTGGAGACAACCAAAATAAAGAATATGAATTTTATTTATCACAACAACTGAACACCAAAAGAATTTTACCAATTTAACATATTTTGTCCATTGATTCTGCTTCAAGAAAATTCTGTCATTATTTACATTCCAGTCCCTTCACACGAAAATTCTAACTTCTACAGTATAACTACTGCTTTCTATTTTCTTTTCCTCCTATATTTTTTACAACTTGATTTTTTACAAATATTTATACATTATAGATCAAGGGTCACGACCCTTCATTCTACCCATTACAACTGTATGTATTCTGTGAGAGAAAACAAAAATGCTTGATTAAATTGCCTTATCAGCAAATCAAACATTTTTTATATAGAGGAGGCTTTATTTACTCTTGCCACCTTAGTATATGTATCACTTTATTTCCATTTATGCCTTGATCGGTCTTTATACTTCTTTCCATAGCCTTTATTGTTCGTACCGCTCCATGGCAGTCAACTTTGGACTGGCCCCACTTACCATCTCCTACCACTCCACCGCGGTCGCTCCATCAACACCCCGCGGTATGGTGGTATTAACCATCACGACCCTCTCCACTGTTTACCGCGCTACCGCGGTCAACTTGTTGACCTATCGCGGTATAGCAATGACTGCTTCCCACCGGTCTCCACTTCCTCTCACCGGCTTACCGTGGCTTTGTTTTTGCTTATCCGCAGTATTGCGGTGTAACCGCTAGCTATTCACCGCACTATCGCGGTCACTGGCTTAATTTCCAATGGTACCACGGTAGCCACTTCATTAACCATCACCTGGCCATCTATTGATGTTTACCATAGTCATCGCGGTTCATGTTTATACCATGCGCGGTACTGCGGTGTGACCGTTAGTCGTTTCGTTTTGTTTACCGCGGTCAACACGGTCTTTGAGACGACCTTTTGCGGTACCGCGGTAAAGGTTACATTGACTTCTCTAAACCGCTACCACTATACCATAGGTATGGATTGAATTGTATGCAGTATAGCGGTAAAGAATGAAAAGATGGGAATTTCAAAAGGATTAAGGTAGCGATATGAAGTATAAGATATTTTTAGCACTTGGATGGGGGATAAATTGAATTTTTTCATGAAAAGATAGGAAAATAAAATAAAATCCCTTAGGGTATTTATGGACTTTTATGGAAATTTATGGGAAAACGTTAGGGTTTTAAAAGGAAATTTTCAGTTCTAACAGGAAACTCACAAAGATGAAATTTCCAACTCTAAAGGCATGATATCCTCAGAACCATATATGAGGTTTTATGATTTTGTACTAGTAGTCATGGAAAATCTTGTAGTAGGCTCACAAGGTGTATGTTAATTAAGTGTTCCAATCTTTACCATGTTTATTCACTATTTTTTGGAGAATTAGCTCAAGAGTTTTATTACACTTTAACTTGACCATTAGATTAGAGATAGTATGGTGTAGAATAATGATGTTGAATATGATTTTTTTCCAAGAATTACTTCACCTCTTTGTTGTTAAATGAAGTATCATTGTCAGAAACAAGGGTAGAAGGCAATTTGAAGTGAGCAATGATATCATTCAGAAGAAAGCTATATATTGATTCAATGTTTGTGGATCAAATTAGAACAACATCGACCTATTTTGTAAAGTAATTAGTAGTGGTGATGATGAAGGTATGTCCTTTAGAAAAAGGAGGTGGTATTTTACTAATAATATCCAACCCCCATTCCATGAATGGCCAAGGAGAGGTCTGATTTTGAATCTCTTGAGTAGGAGCATGAATAAGATTTATATGTTGTTGACAATGAGGACACTTCTTGAAAAAGGAAAAGGAGTCTTGCTCCATAATTTGAAAAAAATATCCCATGTAAATCATTTTATAAACCAGGGATTTACCACCAAAATGTCCACCCCCATAGCTTGAATGGCCATCTTGAAGGTCAAGGGGTATTTATGCCTTAGTGAGACACCAAAGAAGAAGACCATTATAAGATTTTCTATAAAGCACATTATATAATATAATTTATATGACTAAAAAGTTTTATATCTCAATGTGAGAATTTTTAGTCACATCATTAGGAAAATTTTCAGTCTTTAGATAGTTATAAATATGAGAATACCATTCCTCTGAGTTTACACTATCATACACTAGATAATTGAATTCAGGTTGATATGAGATAGTGGGAGAGTAGAGAATGTAGACCACAAAGTGGTATTCAAGTCTATGCCATCATCCGAAGAAACAAGGAAGCCTACACTCACCATTTCATTTGTGTGTCGATTATCTCTCCTAGGAATATTGTATATTGTAAAAGAAGAGAAATGATCAAGCAAGGATAGGGCTAAATCCTGATATTGAGATAACTTATTCTGTTCCGCTTGATACCTTCCTATAATTTGATTTACAATAAGTTTAGAATCACCATGAATGCAAAGATGTTTAATGTTCAAAGCTATCATGGCATGCAAGCCAAAAATCAAAGCTTCATACTCAACAATGTTAGTGCAATGTAATTCTAATTGAAAGGATAGAGGAATTGTCTTACCTTTAGGTGATACTAAAACTACACCTGCTCCAAAGCTAGCTTGACATTTCAATCCATCAAATTAATTTCCCACAAAGTTCCATGGTCCATTGTAGAAAGGTCTTCATCTAAAAATAAATCCAAATTAGGGAAGGAGTGAGGTGAGGCAGCCTCTACCAATTGATCTATGACAACTTGTCCCTAAATCGCTTTTTGAGTTACAAATTAATGTCAAAATCAGAAAGTAAAATTATCCATTTCACCAACCTTCTCAAAAGATTGGTTGTAGTGAACAAATGCTTGAGAAGATCACTTTTCATAATGACATGAGTTTCAACATGAAGAAGATAATGTTGTATATTTTTCATTGTGAAAACAAGAGAGGCATTGTTTCTCCATGGTAGAATAATGATTTTTATTATCAATGAGAATAAAAATAATATAATAGACCACTCTTTCCTTACCATCATCATCATGTTGAGATAGTAAAGCTACTAAGACATTAGGCGATGTAGAAAGATAAAGAAAAAAGGGTCTATCCTACATAGTTGACATTAAGATAGGAGGATTGGCAAGCTAACTCTTGATTGACTCAAAATATTTTTCGCACTCATCATCCCATCGTAAATGAACATATTTCTTCAATAGACGTGTGAAGGGAAGGGTACAATCAGCCAAATGAGATACAAATATGTGAATCAGCCGAATCTTCCCCTACAAACTACATAGTTGAGAGTTGCTTCTAGGTAGAGGCATGTTAACAATCAAATCAATTTTATTTGTACCGACTTTAATTGCATGATGAGAAATAATAAATCCAAAAAAAATGCCAGCATCGATGTCAAATACACACTTAAGTCTATTTGGTCTCATCTAATAAAGTCAAAGTCTTTCAAAGATTAGACAAATATTTTCAATGTGATCTTGATGAGTCATAGACTTAGCCAAGGTATCATCAACATAATCTTCGAGGATCTTATGAATGAAATCATGAAAGATAAAGCTCATTACTTGTTGGTAAGTTTCTCCTAAATTCTTTAACCCAAATGACATGAACACATAGTAGAAGGTACCCCATGGGGTAGTGAAGGTTGTCTTATACTGATCTTCTAGGTTAATACGAATCTGATTATATCCCGAGAACCCATCCATGAAGGACAACAGGGAATGCCATGTAGTCGAGTCTACAATCAAATCAATATTAGGCAACGATAAATCATAATTAAGAGAAGCCTTATTGAGATCATGAAATCTAATACAAATACAAATATGGCCATCAGGCTTAATGATAGTGATGATATTTTATATCCAAGGTGAATATTCAATAGGATGGATAAAGCCAACATTTAGAAGCTTCTTTATCTCAATCTTGACTAACAAAGTGACCTTGGGATTCATCTTTCAAATATTTTGTTTAAAAGTCTTAGCATCGAGACATAGAACAATATTGTGAACCACCACAAAATCATCAATACCAGGCATGTCCTCATACAAACAAGAAAATATATCAAGATGAGAATGTAACAAATCATAATGCTGTCTAGATTCTTTTGAAGAAATAAACTTTCTAATCTTAATTACCTTTTCAGAAGACTGGGATTCATTAGAACATCAACATTATCCCTTTAAGGAGAGTAGACTATAGTCTTTAGGATGGGAAATAGGAAAATTAACATCTACATTAGATAATGGAGCCTTCTCATCAGTGCTCATAATAGATTCTCTAAAGTATGCTTGTTTGTTTAAGTGATACAAGAATCATCATTATGGTGATAAGAAGGCGAGTGAGAGTAGAAACCTAAGAATTCTTCCAATGCTTCCTTTGAAGAGAAAATCTAGAGGGAATTCATTCAATTCTAGTTTAATCTGATTTAGTTTAGGGTGAACTATATTAAGAGGTTCAACAAAAATCATGTTGACACTCCACCATGGTTTCCTTATAAACTATTCATGAGAGCAACCAAGCCCCAAAATACACTTGTGAGGCACACATTCTATAGGGACTTGAATGCCTTATTTTCTACACCCCCAACCCTTACGTCCATAACCATACTTAGAAGTAAGTATGAAGCTAGGGCCATAACACATTTGGAAATATTGAGAAGGAGGAGGATCTACGTTGAGAGCATCATTCCACCATTGGGTATCATACTCCTCTACAGGATCACGATCATAATTCTTGATGGGAATAAAAATGTTAACCTATTTAATGAAAGTGTGATTATCTTCATAAGTAGGGGTACAACCACTCTCCTTGTAGGAGCATGATCTATTTCCTTAGTGGGAAGGAAATTAGCTATCTTGACATAGGTGTATGAAACTATTGGAAGGTCAAGGTGGATAGGGTCAACTTTGTATTCCCCAATGAAAATCTCAGAAAAGTCAAAGGACTCCCAATCATCACCAAGACATGCACTTGATCCATAATAGGTAGAAGAGGTAGACATAGGATTCTCAGATTTATGATCATATTCTTTAGGGATATTTGTCTCAGAAGTAGAATTCAAAGAGGCACTACTGATTAGGATGTCAATATGTTAGAAGATAACGACAAAATGTAATTTTTAAGAGTGGAAATAACCGAGGCATGAGAAACATCTGCCATCTCACAAATTTGTATAGCATCAGGGTTAGCCTTGATTGTAATGACTTCATTATTAAAACATTTTATACAATGATGCAAGGTAGAAGTTACAACCCTCAAAGTGTGAATCCAAGGTCTTCCCAAGAGAATGTTATAAGGTAGAGGACTAGACATAGCATAAACCAAGGTGGTTATGGTAACGAGTCCCAACCTCAAAGGCAATATTATCATTCCTATGTCTTAATGATCAGTGTTATTGAATCCAAGAATGTACATAGAAGAAGCAGGAAGAGAAGAGAAATATATTTTGATTTTAGGTAAGAGCTCAATGCTACACACATTGAGAGTCAAACCAGTGTCAACAAGAGCATTCCTAATACCACTATTATTAATGTTAGCTATAATAATTAGAGGATCTTCTTTCTTTTGTACTTTCAGAGGCAAGAGTTCCTATGAATAGAATATAATATTTGGAAAATCCCCATGAATATGAGCCATCAACGCATTAAGATCTGTTGGCCTTGTGGAAGAAGGAAAGAGGATCTTTTTTAAAGCTTACTGAAGCATACCTTGGTAAATCGAAGCAGACTAAATCAAATCCCATCATGAAATATTGGTAGGAGTAACATGAAGTTACTCGACAAGATCATAATCACCACCTGTGCTTTAGCTCTAGGTTTAGGTGTTAAAGGAAGAAATGGTTGAGAAGGTGGTAGAGAATTAGGAATGGAAGTAGGTTGATTCAAATTTTTCTGATTCCTTCTAGTGTTCTATGTATGACCTAGGGTGTTATAGGTGTAGACATTGAAAAATATCCTAAGCCTGCAAGTAATATTTTATCATTGATTCACCTTTTTTCTTGCATAATTATTCATCATCGCTCCTCTCCTCACTTGTGGACTTCCTCAAGGTGCATAGTAACCTGGCCAAAGATAAATTAGATAAAAATCACAAAATCACAAAGAAATGTTTAGATATAGATCGCCCTGCCCAAGCCCTCCTCATGCTTGAATGATTGTACCTGATATCCTTGATGTGCAACAACTGGTACAAACAACATTTTGACAGCAACTCCACAACAAATCTTAAACCATAGCTCCTAGATCTCTAAAACAAAAGTGCACAAATGACCTATTTTCAACCCCCTAGGATATATTTATAACCTAATTTGGCCTTATAGGGCTCCTACCTGCATCACTGGCAACATTCGCTCTTGCTTTTGAACCCAAATATCAAGCCCTAGATTGAATTTTGAGCCTAGTTTTTCATCACCAATGCATTTACACCTATCCCATTAGCTTATTTGTAAACTTGCAAAAAAAATCAAAAATTTGTCAATTTTTCTAAGGGGGCATCATCCTATCCAGCATTCGCCAGAGCACACTAGGGCATATCCTGAGCTGATTTTTCTGGTTATTCTTCGACACAACATTCAAAATCATATTATTTCAAGGAGGGGAAAAATGTAGACACTAAAAAATGTCTTAGACCTGCAAGTAACATTTTATCATTGATTCACCTTCTTTCTCGCATAGTTAAATAATTTTAATTATTTGATTATTTTTTAAGGTCATATTCTTCTATTAATTAAATAATTCTTAATTGTTTAATTAATTCATTTTATCTTTATTCCTCTTTAGATTAATTTAAATAAATGTTAATTTATTTAAATTGTGTCACTAATTATCCTTTTTCCTTCTATAATTAAATAAATTCTTATTTATTTTTATTTTACTCTATAATTAAATAATAATTTTATTATTTAATTATTCATTAGCTTTTTCCTTCCATAATTAAAGGGTATGTGCAAGATCATCATGGAAAAAACAAGTCCTTCAGTGGCAATGAAAATTCAGAAAATCGGAGTTGGGCAACTTGACATAAAAATTTGAATAAGTTATCTATATTATTTCAAAAATATGTATGAATAGAATCTGTGGTAAATTGAATGAAGTTTCTAAACTACTAGGTTAATTTTTGTAAAAAAAAAATCTATTTGGTGAAAATTTGAAATTTCAATGCAGTAGTACTAAAATTTCAGGGAAAAAAAAAAGGTAGGTGTCTGTCTGACCACCCTAATCATAATAAAATCGTAAAAATTTTTTATAAAATTTTAGATATAAGTAGAGGACTCATGTCCCGATGTGATGCATATTGTTTTGTATTTCTTTTCCGAGTAAATAATTAATTATTAATTTTTTATTAGAACTTTTAAAAAATATAAAAACTCGTATGTCTGACCACCTTAAATTGGTCAAAATTTCATGAAATTCAATTTTTATTTTTTTAATACAATAGTATGCGAAGCATAGAATGTGACACATGTTTTGGATTCAAAAAATGTTATATGGTTTGAAAGATACAGATTTTTTTCAATCAAACTATCAATCAGGACTTTAGTCGTAATTCAAACAGAAAATGAATAATAATTATTTATTAAATTCAAAATAAATAATAATTTATATTGGTAGAAAGCTGAGAATCTCCTTTAAAAATCCTTTTCGTTTCATCAATTTAGGGTAAAAAAAAAGTCGTCAGCCACATGGGCAAAGTCTAGAAAAACAAGGTAAGTTGTTAAACACGTTTTTTGTGTTGACTTCTTAGGATTGACATGTCCTAGCCAAATTTCGAAGCAAACCTGAGGCTAATCCCTAGGTATTAGGTTTTGTGTTAGACATATCGGATATCCGATTTTTTTTATATTTAATTTTACAAAATCTAATATAGTTTTTAATAAATGATTTAAAAAATTGAAATTTTCAACTCAGATATCTGATTTATTTTATATATAATTTTAAAAAATCTAATATAGTTTTTAATATATAATTTAATTAATTACAATAAATAATTTGTAGTTTATTTTAATATATCTAGTTGAGAATATACAATATAGTTTAGAATTCAATATATAATATATAATTTATGATAATCTCTTACGGAATTATGTATAATATATAACATATTATACTATTATGTATAATATTTATATAATATTTATATATTATTTATATATTCTAGTTAATGTATAAATATTTATATATATATATATATATATATTAAGTTACTATAAAAAAATATTATATAACTAATTAATATTACTAATATATTAAATATTTAAATATTATATCCCTCTCTCTCTCTCCCTCCCTCTCTCCCTCTATCTCTCTCTCTCCTCCTCTTCCCCTCTTCCCCTCTCCCTTCCCCCCTAATTCTCTCTCCCTCTCTCAAACCCTTCTTCTCTCTCTCTCCTTCTTCCCTCTCCCTTCCCCCTCCTAATTCTCTCTCCCCTCCTTCCCCTCTCCCTTCTACCTCCAAATTCTCTCTCTCTCCTAATTCTCTCTCTCTATCCCTTTCCCTCTCTCTTTCCCACTCTTTATCTCTCCCTCTCTCTCTCTCTCTCTC
>CM021100.1:177335018-177605815 GCA_007115665.2 Sequoiadendron giganteum | reverse complement strand
TCTCTCTCTCTCTCTCTCTCTCTCTCTCCTCCTTAACCTCTGCCTTCTTCCTCCTAATTCTCTCTCTATCTCTCCCCCCTTATTTCCCTCTTCCCCTCTCCCTCCCCCCTCCTAGTTACCCCCCCCTCTCTCTCTCTCTCTCCCCTTCTTCCCCCCTTCCCCTTGCCCTTCCCCATCCTAATTGTCTCTCTCTCCCTCTCTATCTCCCTCTATCTCCCCTTCTTCCCCCCTTCCCCTTGCCCTTCCCCCTCCTAATTCTCTCTCTCTTTCTCTCTCACTCTCTCCCCTCTTCCCCTATCTAATTTGAATGAATTTAAAATGACCTTTTTTGGCTTTATATTAGCTAACCCAAACCGGATATCCGATTTATTTTACTTTAAGTTAATATATAAGATGTTATATAAGTAATTAATATTACTAATATATAAAATATTTAAATATTATCTCTTTCCCTCTCTCCCTCTCCCTCCCTCTCTCTCTCTCTCCTTCCCCTCTCCCTTCCCCCTCCTAATTCTCTCTCTCCTTATCTCTCCCATTCCCCTCTTCTCCTCTCCTTCCCCCTCCTAATTCTCTCTTCTCCTCTCCCTTCTCTCTCTCTCTCTCCCTCCTTCCCCTCTCCCTTCTTCCTTGTAATTCTCTCTCTCTCCCCCCTTCTTTCCCTCTTCTCCGTTTGAAATTGGATATCAGATTTTTTAAACCAAAATTTTACCGCCACAATACATTTTTAAATGTTTTCAAATATCGAATATCCGATTTGTAAAACTTAGGCTTGGGAATTGCTATGGAGCAATGTACTGACACCCAACCCAAAATAAAAGTCAACTCGAGATTTCCGCATTTTTTGGCGAGTGAAAAATGCTACTTTTTCCTATTGCCATCCTACACATGCCCTAAATAAATCCTTATTTATTTAATTATTTATCATTTTCTTGGACCTCCATAATTAAATAATTGTTTTTAATTATTTAATTATTTATCATTTCCCTACATCTTTTATTAAATAATTTTTTTAATTATTTAATATTTCACACTTCATCCTTCTATAATTAAATAATTATTTAAATTATTTAATTTTTCATTTCTCTCTCCTAAATTAAATAATTGTTATCATTATTAATTTATTTCTTCTTAGACAAGCCCTAAATCTCAACCAATTTCTTGAGTTTGGGTCCATCCTTCCCATCCTTATCTCTTTTCCTCTCAATTAACCTCATCCATTGATCATGATACCTCGTCATCCAATCCTCACCATTCATTTGAATTGGGATTTCTATAAAATCAATTCATCACCTTCATTTCAATCTAACCACAATCTTTGAAGTTTTTCTATCTTGCATCAATATCAAGCTTATTAAATGTCTTGCATACTACAAATTTGAGAACAAACAAAGAAAAATGGAGAAGAGAAATGGAGATGAATCAACTTTGGCATAGAGATTGAGTATTATTGCATTATTATTATAATTTCTATTGTCATTTGTGCTTCATTGTTGGATTAGGGTATTTATTAGCTTGAATTAGATAGTTTTGTGGTTGTTATCCTTGATTCATGCTCATTCCTTAATTCTAACCCGATCTACAATAAGAAGTTGTAGCTTTTAAAAACCTCGTGTAAAGGTCTAATGAGTCATTAGAGATTGGAACCCCACAAATAGAATGAATCCTCTTAAGAGAGGGGCTAGCTGAAGTCATGTGAATGATGGGTCTCTTAGGCCTTTGAAGAGCTGCAGAGACTACAACCACATTCATGAATTCTTCAACTTGCAAAGATGAAGTAAACGGTTGAGAAGATGAAGTTTGTTCAAGATATCTACAAATAGGAGAAGATGCCTCTAGTAAATTATCCAAGGCATCATCTACCATATCAAAATCCTTCTTAGAGAAAGAATTATCAAAACCATTAAAACATTGTAGAAAAATATTTGACATAATTTCATTTCATGTTGGGTTCACCAAAATGTGAAGGAGGGGATTCGCTACTCCCAAGTCCCAAGATAAACAAGGAATAAAGGGAGAAAATTTCCCTTAGTCACTTCAATGACAAGGACTCGATTGATACAGATTCAAGTTGAAGGAGATTTCAAAAGAATTCTTAAAAGAGAGTTTATGATATGTTTAGGAATGAAAGACTTTGGGGATTAAAATAATATATTACACATGCATCAAGCACAAACCAGGAGGCTCTTGCCTATGGACATATTTGTGGGACTCCAATGATAACATGGTGCATTGTCATCCTAGGGATGCATTGGTGTCTCGTATGGATAGAGAGCTAAACTCATTCCCAAAATATTATTGAACATGTTTCCTACTAAGGATCTGAATGTTGACTATTATATTAAATTAGAAGAAAGGAAAAACGAAAGGAAATGATGAGAAAGGTGAAGTAAAATCTCATGGAAGGTCTTGCAATACGAAGCCTCTCGCATAGTTGTTGGAAAAATGAGCATGATGGTGTAAGGTTCTGTCATTGATGTCAACCCATTATAGAATTGATGGCATATCAGTAAGTATATATTCTAGATAAGACCAAGTGTTTTTCGGAAATTTGCTAAGTCCTAAGCTGAGATAATGTTCTTTTCAATGAAACAAAGGAACATTTTTGTGGTTCGCATTGTTTCACATTAAAATGTCTTGTCATGCAATTTTGAGGTAATAATGGTATATATTGTTCAAAGGGGTCCATATCCAAATTCTATGGGTTTTATATCTTTCATAGAAGAAGATATTAATGACAGAGTATCAAACTAAGTAAAGAAAAAGTTATAGTTGCAGAGTTCATGTTGGGATTCTCCGCATTCCACCATAGATGATCATTGTGCTTTGTGTATTTTTGGAAATTATTGGAGATTTTAGATGTGTGTGCATTCTAAGTTTCAAGTGGTTTGGTGATCTGTGCATCAAGCTTTTGATGAACAGTTGGTTCATTCATTTGTTGCTTTATCAGTTTGTTTATGCAGTGCTAACTTAAGGGATTTGGGGTCATGCAAGATTGAATTTTGTATGGAACCTATTCATGGGAGTATCTATAGGTCATTCTAACCTCTTTTGGTGAAGAACACTATTTGGCTACTTCTGCTTGAGGCATGTATGTCAAATATTTTTGAGCCAACAATTTTTGGGGTCACACGTTTCATCCATTTAGGCCAACCTAGTTGATGGTATGGACAATTCATTATCTGTGTGTAGAGAGTGAAGAGTATAATATGATAGTGGTAAAATTGTACATCCAAATAAGAGTAAAAATGAAGGATGAAGTGTGTAAAGTCAGTATTTTGAGTAGAATAAGGAACTATGTCTTTAGCATTTTGCAACTGCATTGTAAACAATTCAATCTCTGACAGTGAGCCATTTTGTATATTCATTTTGTAATTCGGAAAGAAGTGATCTTCCTTGGGTAGTGAGCTCTCCTATTTTCTACATAGTGAGTCCTTAGATAGTGAGTCCCTTAAAATTGTGATCTATTATAATAATTTATAATATATAGTGAGTTAATCTTCACCATGGTTTTTCCCTTTCAAGGTTTTTCCACATAAAATCTGGTATTCTTCTACTAATTGTTGTGGTGCATACTTTATCTATTTCTTTCCATTTCTACAAGTTTAATTGGATGCTTTGTAATGCACTTTTAAGATATTGAATTTTGGGGAATACTAATTCACCCCCTCAACTTATTTCAGGTGTTCAAAAATTGGTATCAGAGCAAGGTTCTTTCAATTTTCCTAACAACTGAGATAGATCTTGGAGATTGAACACATGGCATCTAGGAAGTAGTGTGTGAGAACTTTGTAGTTTCATGATCAATTGCCAAGAAGCTACCAAGTGCATTACTAGCTACCTTGAAACATGCATCAAACCAAAATTAGATAAAATGGTTTGAGAGATGAATCCATACATATTTAATCTCGAAGGATTAAAGTTAAGGTGCTATAGTTTGAGGACGAGAAATTTTTGTCCCTAATTCTAGTGTTTTCCATACAGTATGACATCATGATATTTTGCACAGTCAAAGGAAATAATAAAGAAACCACAAGCACAAGGGTAAATTTTGAGGTTACCATTCAAGAGAGGCTTCTAAGAATCTATGATCCATTTATGTTTTTCTAGAAGTGTAGGCCGTAATTGATTGAATGTGCCTATTAAACCATGGGTTGAGAAATAATCTTCACTTTCTAATACTTATTTTTTGATTTCATCCTTGAAAACCAAAACTAGAGCTTTGATATCACTGTTGTGGGGTTTTCTTTTGCCCCATTATAAAGAATATAAGTCCAATTGTGGAGGTAGGAACTACATATCTTGAGAAGAGATTAATGCATTTTGAGTGAGGGTTGGTAGTGAAGTATTAGGGAATAGTTTGGGCCTTATGACAGAAGTAGGAGGGACATGGCTAGAATTAGGGCTTGAATAAATGTTCAAACTAGTGTGCAAATCAAGCACATTCTTGTATGATAATCCATCACTCAACATTTTCTTAGAAGGTGTAAATCTATTGGATTATTCAAGACGATATTTTATGTAGAGTCAAGCGAGTGGGTTTGCCTTGCATACAGGGAATTTGATAGTGAAGGGGAGTTCAACAGTGCCATTTTTTTATTCATTTATATTATATACACACACACATCTATCAATTATATATGTTTCTATTCATAGACGTGTGTGTATTCTTATACTATAATGAGTTTATTATTACACTCATATCTTTAAAATTATTTAGATGATAACTCATTCATCAAGAGTGTTTTTATTGAATAACTTATAATTTAGAATCTTAAAATTTATTTAAGGAAGACATAATAATAGTGCAACAAATGATATTTGAAGATAATGAGTACAAATACACATCTATTAGAACGATCAAGAATGTAAATTCATGATGCTAATAATAGCTAAATTTACTATGCTTATAACACAAAAATAATATTGCAATTAGATGAAAAAATATCAATGTAAAGTGTGTGTTTGATCTCAACTTCCTAACAACCATGGGTTTTCCCTTAGATCTACCACCATCTCTCTAGTGATACTCTCTCTCTCTCATCCTTGGAGGAAATTTATTTTTTCTTGCATCCACCTCATTAACCAAAAAAGGTAGTTAGTTTGGTATCATAATAAAGGTAAACATAATCAATTTTTCATTTTGAAATATTAAACATGAAATGATATTTTCATTTTCACATTTCCTTAGAACATATTTTCATTATTTCACAACACATATATTTTTTATAATAAATAACCAATTATACTTGATTCAGTCATCACTAAAGTTTTAAGTTCATAATTAAAAAGAATATAAAAGTATAACATAGTCTAAAGTTAGTGTAAAATGGGATGTAACATATCCCCCCTTAGAGATCATCGTCTCCAATGATTAAGTTCAAATAGCATAAATTTTTTTCTTCACCAAATAAATTTATTTAAACAAGCGTGGAATTTTTTTATGCATGCCATCATAATTTCCTAAGTAGCATCATTCTCAAAATATTGGTCCCACTAGACCTTGCATCCACATCTCTATTACATAGGTGGAGCCTATGAACCTTGAGCACTCTAAGAGGCTTGATTGTGATCACTTTGAGATCTTGTTATTGAAGAGCATTCCAACCAAGAATGTGATCAAAACCAAAAACATACTTCTTTAAAATAAGAAATAGACATGGGATAAATTAAGAATTATAATATGAAATTTACTAATGTTTGTTTGGGAAAAGGGATCTAGGTCCTAAATGACATCTTTCCCAATTTTTACAATAGGAAGGATTAGAAATGATCTCGAATCCACTTGATCTCAAATCTTCTTATCCTAAAAGAAAGAGTTGGAATGGTGGATCAGGGTTCTAATCCTTGTTGTGGAATGTGTGTGATGGATTTATGATTTCTAATTGATTGATTTTGTATGATACAAATGAACTGACTAAGTAAATTATGAACATGTAATGACTTGTTATGATTTCTAAGAAACTAGATGTAGACAACTAAATTTGAATTCCAAAAATGAAAAGGGAAAACATAGATGCACTTGGGATGTAAATTTTAGTTTGATCTTGTTTGTCTAGGGGATCCTATGCCCTAAATTGTCCTCCTTTTTTATTAGATATAAAAATGTAGGCCTCAGACACTAGTTTGTAGCTTTCATCCTCTGGGTGTTGTTGGAACTTTGTCTGTTAGTGAGAAAATGTAGATTTTATGACTTGTCAGCTTGTAGGGATTTGATGCATGAATGAATGAGTAGCCTTGAATATTCCTCCAACTCACTTCGGATTTACAACTCATACATGTATAAAAGGAGAGGAGGGGTTTTCAATATAGGGGCTTGCCTAAGTCAAACCCCGTGTTGGTATTTCTACCTCCATAATAGAAAATTATGAGGAAAGAGAGCATATACTTGGTTGGAAAGAGACTAATTCATAAACAAGTAATAAATTGACAACCTTGTTGCAACTCACCACTCAAATATGATCTCCTTGATGGACTAAAGTCACACTCATCACCTTCAAGGATCAATAGTTTCTTGAATTGTATTGATTTGATCACCTACAAGGGTTAGTACATATAAATAAAATTCATGTAAACATGAAAAAAAACTCATATAACATTTAAAACAAATACTTGAATGATGAAATGTTGCAATAATCTTGATAATTATGCTCTTGAGTGCTCTTGAATACTTTTTAGGATGCTTAATTTTATCGATTGAAGCGCTTAGGATTCATTACAATTAAAATGATGAAAATACTCTGTATTTATATGAAATTCTTCTAGTTTCCCAAAAATCAAGTATCGACAACCAACAATTGAAATTGGAAATTCAAATAATAAATTACCGACATTGACATATTCAAATTTGGAGCAAAAAATACTAGTCTAGGGCACCATTCACCCAAGACTAGATTCCTTCTTTTTTAGAATCAAGTTTTGAGGGAAAAATATTAAATGCATAATTTGATTTCCCATTTTTTATTTTCCAAGAATGTTTATAAAATTGATAATTAATGCATAATTAGGTCCAAAAATATAGGGGGAGCTAAACCTAATGTGAAATTGTCAAGGGTGACAATTTCTGATGCTACAACTAATCTGGCTTATACCTTACTCAAAAGGATCGCCAAGTGTGTTACTCTCTTTTCCAAATAATAAATTAGGTATGCAAACATGGATATGGTTTAGTATGTGCATATTTTATAAACAAATCTTAAGAGTCATTGCAACATGAGCTTGTGAGACATTGAAGTATGAATGCACAAGGTTACTAGAATGGTTACTAGCTCTTTGAGATACCATGGTGGTATTCAATCTTATGCTATATTATATAGACTAGAATAGAGGATAGAGCTTGCTTCATGAGATTTTAGCTAGATGTGTTGTCATATATTCTAATGTTTTGCATCATGGTTTCCTCTTCAAGTATCTCAAATGAGTAGGATCCTAATAATTTATAAATAGAAATAGTCAAGTTCTGACAGATCTAAGAGGTGTAGATGACTATGTACCTACCCAAAAAATTGGTTTGTTGTGCCTACAAGGACAAGGTCAACATATGCACGTTGATTCGTTGTAAGGGTGTCTTGCTCAAATTGTAGGGTTCTCAAATGTTAGATTTGGGCTATTTTATGCTTGTCCCATAGTCGAAATGTCATAAATAAATCTTGCAGGTGATTTTCTGTGTCTTGACAAGAATGGTAACAATAAATGCAACAATGCAAAATAGGTCTTTAAACTCTCATAAATTTTAAACTTGCAACTTACACATTCACAAAGAGGTAAAATGTTATGTCATATAGGGGCTTACCTCAATCAAACCCCATGTAAGTGTTTCCACTTCCACAATGGCAATGTCAATGATTAAACCTTGAATAGAAAGGAAGGAAATGCTGAATGACCGTAATTTTGTAACTCACCACCCTTCAATGGCTTCCTTGAAGGAATGGAGAAATACGCATCTCTTCAATGGTCTTGGATCTTGCTTGATTTTCTTGAATGCTTGAATGCTTGAATCATTGAATACTTCAAATATCAACAACAATTTTAGTCTTCACAAAACATGAACATGAACACACAAAATTGGACATGATGTTGGATCTTAAATTATTGTAATAATGCTCTGATATGCTACTCTTGAATTTCTCTTGCCAATAGTATTTTATCTTGAATGCATTTTATTTCTCCTTAGATTTCAAATGATAAAATGACTACGTATTTATAGGTGTTTATCCAATTTCCCAAAAATTAGATTCCAAACGTTGACACTTCATATTTAAATTGTAGATTTTATAATACCAATAATAACATATTTGAATTTGGGTCTTGGCTAATAAGGGGGACCCATTTTCCCTTGGGCGAATGGATCCTGGCCCAAACTTCCAAGAAACACTTGATCCAAGGTGATTTAAAGATTGAATGCATTTGGTTAATATTGGTCCACCTTCAAAAAATGGTAAAAAAAAAGGCTTAGGAATGCATAATTTGGAAAATTAGAAGCTTAATTAAGTCAAATAAATTAGGGACCAAAACATAATGTGAAATTATAAAGGTATACAATTTTCTACACTACATTTAGCCCCCACTTTAGTGAGAGTGTGAACTTACACTCAGACGAGCACACTAAAGTAGATAAATATATGCCAAGAGGGGTTTGGTTGTCCAAATGTTAGAGAGATAGGATAACTAATGATCAAGGAGGGTGATCAAGCCCCTAGGATCTAAGATCACATGGAAAACCAACATAGGCACAAAGGAATACACATGTATCATATGATATTCAAAAAGACAAGATACAAAAACATATAATGTCAAAATCAATTCAAAAATAAAAGAGATGGACTAGAAAGTTTTATTATGCTATGTGTCCATAAAACACATTACTCACAAGGGCTAGTGAAGTTTGATATTCACTAGGTGATCCCCCAAGACAAAGTAAAATGTGAGAGACACACTAGGTCTACCAGGTGTGCCCATGACAAAATGGTAAAATGGGAAGAATGTACCAAGTCTACAAGTGTGTACCATTTTTCAAACCATACCAAGAGTTATACTCCCTGATAACCTTGATACGTTGCCAAAAAAGTGATCAAAATCCTATTCCGATGCTTACACTAGGTTCAGTCTACATGAACAAAGTGAAGCCAGAAATGTCAAACATGGCTGGCAAGCTATATTATGCCAAGTTCCATGAAAATTAAATAGCTTAACATCTCAGCAAATGGAAGAAAAAGGCTTAACGTCTTAGTAGACAAAATGAAAACAAAAGGCTCGACATTAGCAAATGAAATGAAAATAAAAGGCTTAACGTCTTAGTAGGCAGAAATAAAATAAAAGGCTTAACGTCTTAGTGGGAAAAAAGAAAATAAAAGGCTTAATGACTCAGTGAATAGAATAAAAATACAGTGCCACAAAAACTTGAAGAATGTTGTAATAACATCACCACCAAAGGTTAGGATAAAATTAAAATAAAAGGAGCCTTGCTTAATTCATGAAAGGTCACACCTTAGAGAATATCATGTACTTGATATCACCACCAAAAGAGGACTAACCAAGGAATAAAATTTTCACATCTTAGTGAATATTAAACAAATTATATAGGATTACCACCAAGAGGAATTTCATATGCCAAGAAAAGATCACACTCTTGTGGGACATCAAATCTAATATCACCACAAAGGAGACACATTGCATGGATTATAAAGACCATACCTTGATCAAAAAGGTCACACTTCTTAAGAGATGTATGTTATGATCACTAAGGAGAGACCATTTCTATGCAAACAATGAATAAGGGACTATATGCCCACCTTTAAAATGTTAATGTAATTGCTACACTAACGTTCTAAGGAGATAAATAGGGATCCCTTAGAAGTAATATGCCTAGGAAATGGCTACTTAAAACCTCGCCCCCAAAGTGTAGGGACAAAGATGAGCCCATAATGTATAATATGTCCTTTCAAAATGAAGTATGATTTCATAAAGTCGTTTATACCCTCATAGATGGTAGTGAGCATGTTGTGATACTGCAACTATCACATGGCAAGGAGAAAAATAAGCAAATGAAAATCTATCACATTTTTCATGTGATCCGTATAAGGATCAAATTATTTGAGTACCTTCTTTAAAGCACAAAAATTATCAATGAGATGTCTAGGTGTTCTATAGTATGCGCGATAAGAAATGTTTTTATTTTTTCCCTTCTTATCTTCTTGTTCACAGATAGGTGGTAACATGACAAGTCCTAGATTGAGGAGTGTTGTAAGGAATTTTCAATTTTGGTTATAATATGCAAAAAGGGTAGCTTCTTGAGTTTATAAGGCTTGTGTTTCTTACATGTTTGAGCAACTTTTTGATGTGGAGGCGGGGGATCTTGGTAAAATAATCCTTTAGTATCTTCATATGTTCTTTGTTCGAAGAGGGAATGGACCTAATGCTCATTGTGAATGTCACATCCTTGCTTTTTCAAAATCCTAAAACCTTGGCCATAAGTTTGTTCTAATTCAATGGGTGTATCAGTAGCTTTGTGTGCATAAAAGAGTCTCAGATGGTATATGTTCCTTGTTGTTGTTATCAATGTGTGCTTCCATTATCTTTGGTTGATATACACTTTGTGGTTCAATTTTAGAATGTAAAATATTGCACATATTAGGTTGTGGGATAATAGGAGGTGTTGGTTGTTGACATGGGTTATTAGGCCATTATACATTGAGGGATAAAAGGTTGTATTGCTTTCAAGGATATTCAAGGAGTTTCGTATGAACTCTTGTATGATTATTCATCTTGAAGTAAGATGTCTATCTCACAAAGACATTCATTGGGAGGTGTAGGGACATGAATTTCATTATTAGGATCATCACCAAACACACAGCTAGACACATCAACCAAAGATTTCAAGGATATTCAAATTTTACCAAAGCACATATCCATGAAAAAAAATTACAAATAAATTTCAAACTAGTAAACAAAAGATAAGAGGAAGTCAGTTAACACCTCCAAACAGAGTTACCTGAGGGTATTCTATCATTGAAATCTGAGTACTAGTGCCCATATTAGAGGACTAGTTCACCCAATGGCGAGTGGGTCCTGATCAAGGGTTTAAAAAAATTAAAGTTTGACTATGAACTAAACAACTTAAGGATCTCAATTCTACTTGTAGACAATTGAAACATTAAATGAATTTCTAAAATTTGCTTAATGTATCCCAATTTAAAATATAATGCAGATATATAGCAATTTTGAAAATGATTGAACAATTTTTTATGCAAAATTCAGATCTAAAATATGATAATTGACTAATTTTAAGATGCTAAGAACTACAAATGATAACTTTTAAATGCAAATATTGATTCTGAACAATGCACTTTCTTTCACCAACTGAATTACATGCAAAATGCCTAAAAATATGCAATTACTAATTTTGAAATAGAGATATGCAAGTAAATTGCAACAAAGAAAACAGAGACAAAACAATGTGAAACAATTGATTAAGACACCTATACAAGGACTGGGTTGCCCCTAGGCGAATGGGTCTTTTTACAAGGTTCTAAAAAATCAAAAACTAAGTGTTTAGACTAATATTTAAGATGGCCATTCTATCTGCAAATAGGTTGTACAATGATTATTTTTCCATATTTTTTTAATGAAATGCAATTGCAAATGTATGCCAATTTTGAAACAAAATGACACTTTTTTAATGTAATTTTAGAATGAAAACATGATATAAATGATTGAAAACACAATATAATGCAAGCTATGATGCAATATGAGTGCAATATTTTTGATTTTTTATGATTTTTATGATGCAAATATGAAGCCCTAAATGAGAAGTGCAAAACAACATGATGATGCAAATCCTAGATCTAGGGTTTGAATGACTAGACCAAATCAGAAATCAATGATGTAAAATGTTGGGTTCACCAAAATGAAACATAAAAAAAGGGATCCTAGGATGTAAGGGGCCTTTTTCCAAGTTACATTAAGATGTAGATCACAAGGTGAAAAGATTGACTTTTAGCCTTGATAGTGAGCCAATCGGACCTGAATCTAAATCTAAATGGGGGATGGAATGGAATGGAAATATTTTGGAATGATTAACCTAATGATCATGTATACCTTAATAAGAAAAATGTAAGATCTCGATAATTTATAAACAAAAAAAGTCAAGTTTCGATAGATATGGGAGGTGTGAATGACTGTGTACCTGCCCAAAAAAATTGGTTCTATTGTTCCTACATGGACAAGGTCACTATATGGCCATTGATCCCTTGTAAGGGTGTCCTCAACTTTTTGGTTCCTCTGATGCTGGACTTGAGCTTCTTTTTTTATGCTTGTCCCACAATCGGAATGTCATAAATAAATCTTGTAGGTGAGTTTTATGCAACAATACAAAATGGGTCTTCAAGGTCTCATCAATCCAATTCAAACCTGCAACCTACACATTCACAAAGAGGGGAAATGTTGTATCATATAAGGGCTTACCTCAGTCAAACCCCATGTAAGTGTTTCCACTTCCACAATGGAAATGTCAATGATAAAACCTTGACTAGAAAGGAAGGAAATGATGAATGAACACAATGTTGCAACTCACCACCCTTCAATGGCTTCCTTGAAGGATTGAAGACATACACATCTCTTCAAGGGTCTTGGATCTTGCTTTCTTGAATGCTTGAATGATTGAATGCTTCAAACATTTGCAACAATGTTAATCTTCAGAAAACATGAACATGAACTTTCATAGAATTTGACATGATGTTGGATCTTGAATTGATGCAATAATGCTCTGGTATGTTGCTCTTGAAAATAGTATTTGCTCTTGAATGTGTGTTATTTCTCCTTAGATTTCAAATGATAAAATGACTAGGTATTTATAAGTGTTTATCTAATTTCCCAAAAATTAGATTCCAAAAGCTCACACTTCATATTTGAATTTGGGCCCTGGCTAAGAAGGGGGAGGCAAATGGGTCATAGCCCAAACTTCTAGGACACACTTGATCAAAGGTGATTTAATGATTTAATGCATTTGTTTAATTTAATTCACCTTCAAAAAAAGGTAAAAATAAGACTTTGGAATGCATAATTTGGTAAATTAGAAGCTTAATTAAATCCAATAAATTAAGGGCTAAAACATAATGTGAAATTGTAAAGCTATACAATTTTCTACACTAGATGTGGCTTTTGTGAAGTAATAATTGCTATCATTTAAACAAAAAATCTTTAATATTGTGGAAATTTTGAGTATATGTTCTATTTTACTGCTATTGTGGTTTTGAACACATTTTTTTTTATGTATAGGGAAATTGGTTATAATCTTTCATTATCTCCACCTAGTTTAGGAGTTCCACTCTAGTATCTAGAACCATCAATTGCTTCAAACAACCTCTTAGTACACTAGGTTTCTAACTTTTGTTAGCAATCATTATAGACCTATCTCTTCTCAATAAAATCTAGTCAAAATGAGGGATACCTCAAGGGCATGTAGGATTCAAACTACTATCCTCTAGTTCGCAAGCACTCAATAGCTACTAATTGGTCTATTGGGCATGCCTAACTCGACACAATCTTTAAGTTGTTGATTTACATGTATATGCCTTTATAATTGAATTCAATATTGAGCCCTTCTACTCTTGTGTGCACTTTGGATGAGACCTTGTTCAACATGATATCAAAAACGAGCACAACAATCACCAAATAAAGTGATATTCTTTCTTAAATAACAAACAAATTCATCCTCGTAATTTATCCTCTTTCACAATATAAAATAATGTTCAAAAAATAATTTATTTTCTTAAAATTGACAAAATAAATTAAATGATTTTTTATTTTCTTTTATTTACAAAATTTGTAATTGTATTTTTATAAATATATAATAAATAATAAAAATAAACCTAATTTATATGTCTTTATAAACTATATTTAAATCAAATGGAAAATGTCGAAACTCAATTATTTTGACTAAGTACTATAGGATAAAGAAGACACATCCCGATGGTCAACATGCTGCTTTTATTACTTTTTATAACTGACTTTCAAATATGTAGATATTAAAGAAATGAGACTTAGCCTTAGGTAGAGAGGCTATAATAATAATGAGAATGTGAATCCTTGCATCGAGGATTCCAATAACAATGCGATCTTCCATGTCACCTAATTACTTCTTTATTATGTTTTATAATTGACCTTGCATCTTGATTGAGATATAAAATTTTTTAATTTTGTAATTTATTATAAATATTATATTAAAAAAAAATAGCACAATTGTTTAAATATAATTAAATGTAAGGAAAACAAATAAATAAATTTAAACACCATGAACAAAACAGTTTTTTAATTACCACTAAGCTATTTAAATTCACACGTATTTCAATATTATTAACAATATTAATATGATAGAAACGCCCATAAACGGATGAAAGCCGCCACGACGCTCTCCTCTTCTCCCGTCACAAGCAATCCTTTCTCCACTTCGCCTGGGTATGGACCATCTGCTAATATACTTGCTGATACTGGAATGTTGTAAGACAGCCATCCATACGCATTTACCCGCCTTCAACTCCATATGTGTTGTACATTTATCAATGTCTGTCGTTTGAAATGGTCGAGATTTTATATTAAGCCATGCCTTAGAAGCCTGTGAAAATTCCAGTTTTACAACAAAACATAGTAGAATGCAGCGATCAGTGGAGGGCCATTTGAGGTATGGGTCGGAGTTCATTTTCTGGTTATCGATGCAGCCAACGACAGCTACATTGGGAAAGTCAAAGGAATTTACACGTGTGGCCGCATCAGGAACAACCCGCGTGCACATTATTATTTATTCTTTTGGCCATTTCTGCAAATCCTTTGCACATCAACACATTAGCCAATGCACAATCGATTGAAAATAATTAGAATTCTATGTGCTAATAAACTATAATTACCTACATGATTTGAATGCAACTTTCAACAGCTGATCTGCTGATTGCTTTGAGTCCCACTTTTTTCAAGCTTTCCAAGCGCTCCAAACTTTCTAAAACCGCCTCCTCCCATCTTGTATGTGCTCTCAACGTCTTCAATGCTCTACAATGTTCCAAACCTTGTATTTTCTTAATTCTGAAGCAACCTTTCAATTTAAATACTCGGAGAAAAGGTGATTGTGCAAAACTGGGAAGCACGTCCAACTGGGGGCTCCGCCCCAAAACTATGCTCTCGAGTGTATTTGGTAGGACTTCTATCTTCTTTAAGTTGTTATTATTAAACAATTCTAGAGTTTGGAGGCCGGGACAACAGTCTTCAGAGATGGAGATATTAGAAACTTCAGTTGAACATAGGCATATCTCTTTCAAACAAGTAAACAACCCTGCCCCGAGATCCAATTCGCTTATTGGGCAACGCATTACATGTAACATTTGAAGATTAATTAGTTCCCTAACTGATTTGGGTAAGAATTTCACTCCTAAATCCTTTATCTTAAAATTCTCTAAGAGCTTAAGGCGCCCCAAAGAATCAGGTAGACATTCCAGCTTTGGACGTTTATGAATTTGAAGAGAAGTCAAGGAAGACAAATCCCCTATAGATGTCGGCAGACATTTCAGCTTCGGACAATCATAAATTCCAAGAGAAGTCAAGGAAGATAAATATCCCATAGAGGTGGGCAGACTTGTCAACAACTTACTATGGATAAACAACTTTTGTAACTTGGTCAGTTGATCGATGTTCACTGGTATCTCCCTTAACCTCTCTGTTCTAGATAAAATGAGCTCTATCAAAGAGGCCTGGTTTGTGATGTGATGAGGCAAACTCTTCCAATTGCCCGCAACCCTGGATATTGAAATACTCTAGCTTTATCATGTTCTCCATAATGTCTGACTCTAAGGTGAGGCCAGAACAATTATAAAGGTCGAGGTGTTGCAGGAGTCTGAGCTCTTTAAAGGAGACTGGCAACTTCCTCAATTCTTTGCAATCGGTCAAATTAAGGTGCCTCAAATTTCGTAAATCACCAAAATTGTTGGGCAGTGAGGATAGGTTCTTACACCTGGACAAATCAAGGTGCCCCAAATTTTTCAAATTACCAAAACTGTTGGGTAGTGATGATAGGTCTACATTATTTAACTCCAGGTGCTCCTACGATTGAAGAAAAGAAATTTCTTTCGGCAAACTCCTCACCTTGCTGCTATACGTCACGACCATCTTTTTCAAATGGCTGAGACGTCCTATTAATTTTGGAAATCCTTGAAACTGTGAGCACCCAGAAATAACCAACTTTCTTAACTGCACAGGAGCCTGTAGCGAATTCTCAATAAGATCGACTGAAAACGGCCACCAAATAAATTATTGAAGTAAATATTTAAAACATCTTATTAAAGGGAGATACTTACATGGCTGTCAGTCTTCCATAGTTCTTTTAATGAAAGTTTCCCCCACCCTTAGAGTTCTGAAACTCTTAAATTTTCCAATGAACTCAATGACTGAAGATTTCTTTGCTCAATTTCGAACCAACGAAGCCATACCAGCTCCCTTGATAGATCACCAAACACTTGATAATTAAACTTTCCTCTAATGTGAAAAATATTCAGTCCGAGCAAAGAGTGTGCCAGGCTACAAGATCTTCTCTGTGAGTCCAGCTTTCCACCAAGCAAAAGTCGTGCCGGTTTGCAGAGTGCTGCCATGCTACAGGATCCTCTGCGTGTGTTGAGCTCTCCACCCTGGGAACATCGAGCATACTGCACAACCTTGTTTGTGGATTCAACTGTTGTGGCCATTATTCCTCGAATGGAAATTCCCTTTTAAATTCAAATAAAAATAAAATAAGAGAATTATTTAAACATACAGAGAAGAACCATACAAATACAAGCAGACAAGGAAGGTTGACATACCATTGTTTCGTGAGAAAAACAAAGAAAGCATCAGTCTTACCTGTACTCCATTACCAACATTAATAATTTGGTTTATCTGCTGGGGAGACCAGAAACGAGAGGGTGACTAATTATTTGCAATTTCTCTGCCCAAATATCTTAAGTGGTCATGCATTCTGATGTAGTAATTTGAATTAAGTTCAATGAGACTTATTCATAAGCCTTTCCAAACCATGGAGTGGTTGATCCGTCCCAAACTGCAATGGCTGAAGTTTTCTCCTCTCCAATGAAGAAACAAGCAGTATCTAAAAATATCTACTTCTCTTCATCATCTAAGGCATCGTAACTTATTTTTAATCTATATTTGATATCTTTGTCCAGTACTCTAGAGATCTTATGCAATAGACTCTTCCAATAGTCTTTGCTAGAGATACCATATAGTTGTGCTCCAAATACCTTTAGAGACAACGGTAATCCATCACAAACATGGAGGAATCTTTCAACCAAATCCTTAAACTCTCGGAGTGGAGAGGGCTGCAAGAAAGCATGCCAACAAAAGAGTCACCTGGCATGAGATGGATCTAGTGTTTTCATTTTATAAATGGATGAGATACCCTAACATCTAAGGGCATCTCGCTCTCTTGTGGTCACTACGATCAAATTACCCCATCCAAGACTGTCCTTCTTGGGCACTAGAGCATTCAATTGCTCTACGTTATCCACATCATCGAGAATGATAAGCACCCGAACGGATCTCAAACGGCTAGCAAGAATCCCCTTTCCTTCTTCGATATTGTCGATTGATACTCCTTGAAGACCAAGGTCATCTAGAATTTTTTTCTGTTTATCATGCAATAGACTTTTAGAAGCAGCATCTCTAACATCTAATAGAAAACTAGACTTTTCCATTATTTTGTATTTATTATTATATAAATATTGGGCAAAATTAGTTTTGCCGGAGCCACCCATGCCCCATATTCCCACAATCTGCACATTGTCATGGCTCTTTGCAGATTCAAGTGTTGTTCTTTCAAAGTCTATTAGAATTTCATCCAGCCCAATTGGATGGTTGGCAACCACAAATGGCACATTTTTTATTACTTTCAATACACAGCCAACAATTTTCTTCAACAGGCTCCCCTCGTCACTGAATACATACAACAATAGTAAAATGAGATAGAGCTTTTCTCAACATGACATGAATACATACAACAGCAGCAAAATGAAACAGAGCTTTGTTTAACCTGACATGTGTACTGAAAATTAAGAATAAAAAAATGCCCCAAATGTAGATGATTGAAAAAAAAAAGTACAGAATGCAAAGTATTTGGTACTCACTCTTCATTATGAATGATGTCTCCGATATTATATGAAGCATTGTAGAGCACATTCTTCCACTCCTGAATCTTTTCTAAGGTGTATCTACCCTTTTCTTCATGACGAGAAAATGCATTAGCATAGACTCCTTTTGCATATCGGACATTATCAGGCTGAACATGATAGAAAACAGGAACAATTTGGGTGCCTGTTTTGAGCATAAATGAAAGTTCTGCCAAACACCATGAAGATTGTGTATAATTCTTGGAAAATATGGCTATATGAAGCAAAGCACTGCGCATTGCTGCTTCTATTTCCATTGGCAAGAAATCTCCCAACTCAAGCTCTTATTTATCAAGAAAAACCCTCAATCCCATGCCAGTGAGAGTCTTATAGAGGGTGGCCGCGAGTGTCTGTTTGACATCGGGGCCACGATGATTAATTAACACATCGTAGGGCAGCTTTCTCACTGGTATTGCAGATGTATCAGAAGTAGATGCAGATGGTGCAAGTTGTTCAAAAGCATTTGTAATCTCAACCTCTAGGTGCCTAGATGTAGATGCCATGAAATTAGACTGCCCAATAGAAACAAAGACAAACAAACATTCAAAAGTTTTACTCTGACATAATTTTTCAGTATGTTTTTGTATGTTCTCAGCTAAGGAAGGAACGAAAAGGTAATGAAAGGAAAGAGGCTATGCTTGGTTTTAAGCTTCATAAAAATGTTATTGCCGATTCTCTGAGACAATGTATTTTGTTACACTTATGGAAAAGTAGATGTTTGGCTATGTTTGTCAATCATATTTTACATCAACAAACAGACATTCAAAAGTTTTACTCTGACATAATTTTTCAGTTTGTCTTTCTATGTTCTCAACTAAGGAAGGAACGAAAAGGTAATGCAGATTTTAACCAACATTTGGACACAAATAAATACCAGTTTCTTCAACATCATGAAGGGGATTTGAGCTGTGCCAAACATCTAGAGTTTGTTTTCAAGTTTAATATGTAATATGTACCTTGGAACTTTGTATCATGGGTCTGATGAGTTGCTGGTTGCTCCAGCTGTATTTTCACAAGTTTATGGAATTTGTTATTATGTATTTTGGTCTTGGGTTTGTTAAGCTGCTGGTTGCTCCAGCTGTCTTTGTTTCTGGTTAGTTTGGTTTTATGATCTCTTTGACATTGTCTAGTGCACTACTGTTCTTTCGTTCGCGGTCTATCTTTTAGACTGCATTTTTTATTATTATTGTATTATTTCCGTTTTATTCAATAAAAAAAAGAAACAAAGACAAACCAATGAAAGGGGGCTTTTTCATTGAGGAGGTGAAATGGCAAGTATATATAAGAGGGCAAGGTGTCGGTGGCGTAGACTGTGGAACAAAGGCAGAAGCATCTCAAAATTATACATGATAATTAAGTTTGAAAAAAGGATCATGAGGCCGGGGATTGTGCCAGAAACCCGGTGGAAGGAGCGAAGAAGCATACATACGGCCAGAGATTGAAAACTACAATGACGGTGCATTGTTTCGTCTTGGTTTCCTTTGATATATGTCGTATAAATATGTTTAAATGAGGATCACTCACGACCTTTCCCCTCGCTTTCTTCATTTAAGTTGGAGGCTTGGGAGTCGAGATCTCATTTATATTAGTAGATTGGTTTTATTTTCCTCATTTATATTAGACGGTTAGGAGTCTCGATCTCATTTATAGTAGTGGATATGGTTTTGTTTTGCGTCAATTTTTAGTTGAATATTGTTGGATTTTTCAATCAGAGAATTCTCTTTGAAATGATCTAGAGTTTTTACTTATGTGTCATCTAAAATTAAATTGGATTGTATTTGTATAAAATCAAATTGTGTTCAAATTTTATAAATGAGATTGTATTTCTTATTAAAAAAACTCAAACAATTGATGATAGTTTTGCACCTCACATTTGTTGATACGGTAGATGGTGTGGCTACTCTCAAATAACTTCTCAATGATGGACCTCTTATATGTAATCTCCATCTCCAAAATGATGAAGTTTTGCATGATGATCTCCTTAAGCAAGCATAAGAAGTAGAGCATTACTAACTTCAATGTTAGTGCAGAGGAACCCATAGAAATAATTCTAGAGTGACATAGGAAGGCTTGGAATTAGTTGAGCATGTAGGCCACCACCTCTTTAACACTTCAATGCCAATGCAGAGGAACCCATAGAAACAATGTTAGAGTGACATAAGAAGGCCTGAAATTAGTTGAGCATGTAAGCCTCCACTTGTTGTTTTCGACTATCTCCTACTTCTAGAGAACCTTCTCCCACATCAATGTCTCTATCCCCACCTTTGCCTTTAACTTCACATTACAAATGGTCTCTCACAACACCAATGTCTTCTCCTTGTTTTCTAGTGATAGATCCAGTGTGGTGATTGTTAATGTGTTGAGGGAACACTCAATTCCTCCTCTCATTTCTTTCATCTTTTTGAGTAGTAGCTTCAATTTCAAAAAGAGGAATGGTGAATGCAATTTTTATTCTACATTGTAAATCTTTTAATTTATTTTCATTGACATGTTTTTGGAATGTGTGATTACATCATGAATTCTCCATGTTATTTACTCCGATTTCTGAGAAGCACCATATTTTCCTTGTCTAATATGTGGGGATTGGAGTGTTCAAACCCAAGACCTCTTCTTTGCTCGAGCAAGTGGAGCAGGTGGAATTAATCAACATTAAAAATATTAGAGGATTTTTGTCAATTGTGATGTTGGGTGCTTTGGTAGAGGAGGACATTATGTGCACCATTTGTTTGAATGAGCTCAAGGGAGAGAAGGATATCCATCAATTTCCTAATTATAGGCATGATCTTGATAGAGGGTGTTAGATAAATGGCCTAATTATTAGAACACCACTTATCCTCTCTACACTTCACCCTTTCTTTGCTAACATCGAAGATGTTTTCAACCATTTCTAATGTAATTACAAAGTAGGTTCTCTAAAATATGTAAAACTATCTCATTGGCATTTTTGTACCTTATCGTTCTAATGATTCTAACGAGTCAATGGTTATCATAAAAAAAATCCAAATCTAATAATTATTATACAACTCTATTAAAAAAATAGAATTTTCCCATCCTTTCAAAGATCTATGTAAAGGTTATTGCACAATTTTATTAAAGGATTATATGAAAGGTTATTTATTTTTTTGGGTTTTCTTTCTGAATTTCATAAATACTTATTTTTTAATTTTGCATAATTTAGAAATTGAACACATTGCATCTTTAAGCTAGGTTATGTATTTTTGTAAAATCATAAAAAAATTAAATTAAAAATATTCATGTCAAAAATTATTGTGCAAATTTGTTTAAAAATGTATAAATTAATTGTCACGTTATTAGAGCTTTGTTCAATTTTCTTTACAGATGAACTACCATGGATTTGGAAAATGTAATACCCTCGTATTTAATTATTATATTTAGGTTTTCCTACTTTTATTACTTGAGCTCATCCTACTGAAAATTATATAGTTTATTTCAATCTAAGATGTTTATTTCAAAGTCATTGATTTTTATTTCATAGTGATTATTGAAAACCTAGAAAATCATTTCCACACATTTTCACTCAACATTTTTATGTGCATGCTTATGCTTTACTTCATTTCTATGGACATCCATTCTTTTTTTTGATATTATGTTTTGGTAAAAAAAATACAAAATCATTCTTGTATTTTTACAATTAAAAAAAGAGCAATGTGACTTTTTTTTTCTTATAATTTGAATAAAATAGGTGTTCTTTTTCAAATTTGTATTTCTAGATTCTAATATTTTGAATCTTTAGAAGACCAATAGGATATATATAAAAGGGGATGTTATTTTCAAAAAAACATAAATTTTATAGTCTTCTTGTTTTTTATGGTGAAAGTTAGAAATCTTATTATTTCCATTTTTTCTTATCTTATGTAAATCAAGAGATTGGGTTCACTTGCTCATTTAAACAATGGTTATACACTTTGAAAGGTCACAATACTCTATGATGAGTCTAGTTTTTGGTCTAGTTATGGGTAGAATCTATAGTTTATTTGCTAAAGTTACCATGGACTTTGATATTACATGCTGATACTTTTATATAATTTCTCTCAAACCATAAGACATTTGGGATTAATTCTATTTTTGCAAGTTTTAATGATATTAACCTATTATGTGGACTATCTATAGTAATCTTGCATGTGGTTAATGAATGTTCTTTAAGGTGTTTATAGTTATGCAATTATTATGTGTACTAACATTTCCATGTAGACATGATTAAGAATGCTAAGTTGAGAAACACAGTCGTCAGCTGGTCATGCAAAGGAATCGCGCGAAGGTCAACTGGAGGACAATGACTAGAGATTCCCATGTCAGTCGCATGTAACTACCTTATACTGATCTTTAATGATATTGAGCAATGTGGGTGTTACTGCAGTGGTCGAGTTTGTATTTGGACATGTATGTTTGAACAGATTCTTCTGCATGTGTAACCACCATTCCACTCTTTTCTCTGCTTTCCCTAAATGGCGTCCTCTTAGTTAGTGGAAGTTTACTACCCTGTTTAGTTGATAAATAAGGTTTGGATCCTCCTTCTTTGGGAGTGGATTGCCAAGCTATTGTGCAATCTGATAATACTATCAGACATACTCTTTTGTAATTGCACTTTCCAATTAATGAAATGAGAATCTGAGTTGAGTATTTGAGTTTGCATTAGTTTTAGAGGATACTCATCCAAGGGGGCCCACTTGGTGAGTAATTTGTTCCTTTAGTTTAGTTAGATTAGTATTAGCTTCTATTTAGTACTTAGTTAAGAATCTGGCATTGAATTTTCCTACAACCACTAGAATTCCATTATATGACTGTTCCTGCAGCCAAAGCGGGCAAAGTAGTTTCATGTTTGCTGCTCATATTTTCATTTATGTCATGCATGTTCAGTTTAAGTTTAATTGTTGAGTAATGTTCAACATTTAGTTTGTTTCTTTCCACACAATTTACCTTCAGTATTAAGTCTCTCTTAGTTGTAGAATGAAGATGACTACTTTGAAGTTCCTAGTGCACATACTATATTGACCCATTTCAAGTTCATGTCCCTGGGTTAACAATTTAAATGCACCTTCATGATGGTTAAAATGGTTATTCATCTTAGATGTCCAATCTCTAAATCATGGTTTTAAAGGCTTAGTTATTGAAATCATTGTAGGAGGCCGACACTTTATATAAGTAGTTGGAAGTTAATGGTTAGAGCTAAATTTCTTATTCAAAGTTGAGCCCTTTTGACCAATGTATATGTTATTTTAAATATTTGACCACATAAGGTTGCGTAGAGACATCGTTATGCTCTTATCATTTTAAATATTAGCATGAAGGACATAATATTTGGATATGTCATCCTTTTCTAAATTAGGAGATTTTGGGAGGAAATTTTTCTAATTGGATAACATCCTAGGATACTTGTCAATTGAAATCAACATTATTTTAAAATGAAATTCATTATTTTTTCTAACTTGAGTATTATATTTTTTATATGAACAAGAGCTTAGATACTAATTCTTTGAAAAACTCAAAAACTAAAACTTTAGATCCAGTTCTTGGATTTGTTCAAGATGACCTTAATTATGTTGTTAGCATTCTTGCTAAATTAAACACACCTATTATCTTCTTGAGGATGTGGAATTTTTCACATATTAGTATTAGTGATATGGTTTCAAATGTTGTCACAAATGGCGTTTCAAATGCCTTCACAGAGGAAGCATTCATATTTTTTTAACTATTAGACATCAAGAAATTAAAATATATATTAATATGTTCATCAATGAAACTATTAAAAAATAATGTATAAGTCTATAATATTTATTATACTTTTCAAATTAAAAAAAATAAAAATTACAAGATACAAAAAAGTAAAAGAAATGTATTACCAAGAAAAAGTTCTTTAGGTGAAAAAATAAACATCATTTGTAGATAAAATAAACTAAAACTAATTTATGTGTCTATATATGTATGTAGTAAATAAAAGTTCTAAATTAAAATGAAATAACTCTTACTTAAATAAAATAATTAGATGTATTTATAAATCACAAAGTTGAATCCATACAATTAGTCAAATACTCTTTTGGCAGGTAACCTAGGTAGTTCATTTGGGAATACATCCACAAAGTCCCTTAAGATAAGATATTTCTTCATATTCAGTTTTCTTTATTCCACCATCTCACCATCCTTGGCTTCTTAGAGGTCTTTGGGTCCGTTCTTCCTAGCCTTATGCATTTGTATAACAGATATTTTCCACAACTTAACTTCCCTAGGTGTTCCTTGCAAGAATACTCAGTCCCCAAGGTCATCTAAACATTTTATAGTCTTAGCATGACAATCTACCTTGACTCTATGCTTCCATAGCCAATTCATTCCTAATATGACATCGTATGAACCTAGGGGGATACATAAAAATTTACTTCCATAGAGAAACTTGAAAGTCCAACCCTTGCTTCAAATAAACATTTCTCTATCTTAGCTCTTGCTTGGTTTGCATACTCAACAAACCAAGACTTTTCCATATAGGCAACTTTTATAAAGATCTTAGTAGCTACACTAGGAGAAACAAAATTTTATGTAGCACCAATATCAATTAGAATTGAAATAGGTGTACCAAACAAAGTACCTAGAATTTCTATAGGAGTAGTTTGATACCATGCCTGCCAGTTATCCAACGTTACATGAAATTTCTACTACAATGTTGCTCATTGAGGAGTTAGAGGATTTCCATGTGGTTGTGTTCCTTGTGACTTGTTGGGACACTGCCTTGCATAGTGATCTCCTCCACACGTGAAACATCCTCATAATGTCCCTTTCCTTGATGTTGGCTTCCCAGAACTGCCTTCATTCCTATCAGGGTTGTTATTATTTCCTCAGTGGTCTCTTCTAGATTCATTCTAATTATTGTGGAATCCCTTATCTCCTTTCCTTTGATAGTATTTCCCATCACCAAAACTTCTTAGAAGTTTGATTGGCTTGAGACCAATTAAACATTTTATGTTTCCTTTCATAGAAGGTAGAGATAAACTTAAGATTTTTTTATTGTTTGATAGATTTCTCATAGACTAAGTCCATAGTAGTAGGACAATGCATGTCTACTTCTCCTTTGATTTGGGTGTTAAGGCCCATTATGAAATTTCTAATTTGAAACCGCTCATCCTTTTGGGACATAGGAACATACTTACGAAGATGAGTGAATTCCTCCTAGTACTCATTTACTAAGGATTCTCCTTGCCTTAAATTCTAAAATTTTGATAGCTTTTGATCAAAGTAAAGCTGAGGAAGCCACTGCTTTCAAAAAAATTCCACAAATCCATCAAGTGAGACTTAAGGAACTCAATCCAAGCTCCATATTTTTGTTCATCCACCATATGGATGCTTCCCCAAATAGCTAAAAGGATCCCCAGATAGCCTTGGTTATTTCAGAGTAATTCCTTATCTCAAAAATATTTCTCCATTTCTATGAGTCATGCTTCAGTTGCATCCCCACTAGTAGATCCCTCAAACCTAAGAGGGGTGACCTTCCTCATATCTCATGATAATTCATTTTTAAGTTTTTTCCTCTTTCTTCCCTCAAATCTAGATTTGGATTCATCATTATCATGATCACCTAAGGTTGTATGATCATTGGAGTTTTCTCCCTCCTCTTCATTTGAAACTTATTATTCTGTCCCTTTTGCTCCTCTCACCTTTTTTTTGAGGTTTCCTATTATGTCCAGGTAGTTTCATTCATCATAGTTAATATTTAGTCTAGTTTGGCCTGAGAGTTTTCCGCAGTTTGACCCACCTCTTGGCTACCCACATGGTTGGTTCTTGATCTAACCATTTCTACAATTAGTGTTCCGCCTAGAGGTTCCATTTCAATTAGCTCCTATGAAGGCTTACTTAACATTCTAAAACATTTCCATAAAAAAACATTCATACACAATAGAGTAAAAATAATAATTATTGCACAAGTTTTACCAAATGATATATTTTTTAAATTAAGATAAAAGGATTTCAATTATCCTTGAATTACATAGAGTGACTATTCAAATAGTCAAGGAGATAATATCCCTTAGATTCACTTTCTGATACATATCTGAGGGGAACATATCCCCTAGATTGTTGTTCAAATACATAGTTGAAGGGTACATAACCTTCAAATTCGATCTCATAAACATATTTTTTGGGAACATATCCCTTTGATTTTCTACTAGGGGTAGTTACAATAACTTCATAAAGAGAGGGTACACGAGGGTCCCTAAGAATCATGTTAGGACAAATGCTCCAATTCAAGGGAATATCCCTAGAAAGTGGTACAAACTCATATTTTGCTAGAGAGATGGGAGGTAAAAATTATCTACCTCTCACATCTTCTTTCTTTCTTGACTAATATGTGATAAGACATGGATAATGGTCTTCATGTCACTAAGCCATATTGTGTTGTCATAATTATTTCCCTCAATGGTTCTAACAATGGCTTCCCTTTCCTTCTTGTCCTTAAGGTAGTGCTTATTTCCTATCACTGAATTCCTTGTATTCATCTTGAGTCACACCATTCAAGCACAATAAGTCCAAGCATTAGATTCATATAATGTTGGATGAAAGACTAACATAGTGAGATCATAGGTTCCAGAGCTAAACCTGGTATCTTTGATAGCACATGTAACAAGCCTGGTGTTTTACCCATTGATTCTACCTAAGTTTTAACCCACATATGAACAATTTAAGTTTACCAACACATAGAAATAAAAATTTCCATTTCAATAATAATGATGCATATTCAAAATAAACCCATTTCAAATTTCCATTGCATTAATAAAGTAACATTATATAATCCCAAGTAATGATTACATTTCCAAATACAAGATCATGATTACATGCATAGCTTTCAATAGCTCAATGGAATATAGTACAAATGGTCTAGATGTCCCTTCGTGGGCATACATCCTCAAATTTTGGTTGTCGACTGCATGAGGGAGAGTATCACCCAAGTTATTTTCCTCCAACCATAGACTAACTATTGTCCCCCACACATTTACCTAACTGGTAAGATGGAACTCCCTTCAATGAAGAGATTGGTTTGGTAACCCAAATAATAATAGCCTACTTGAGCATGGTGTTGTGTCCTACATAACTAGAGCTACCATATAGTGGATATCAGCCTACATGCATTACATTCCCATCCTAGTTATGTAAATCTGGCTCACAGTGAACCGACAAGTGTAATCAATGGCAACTTACACTACTTTTGCCAAATATTTGATAATTACATCAAACTCACTTTCTAAGAAGTGGTGTCACACTTATATGAAGTGGATGTCATATGTTCACCCACCCCCTTTTTCTTGATTTGGTAAATTACATGACCATACTAACTCTTGACGAGTTTATTCCATAACATGATTCCATTCTAAAAGGTATTGTACATTCAAGTGATCTAATTTGACCACCTAGGTTACTCCCAGCCTTGGTTCATCCTAATTCTAGGAACAAACCTCACTATCTATACAAGTTAACATTACTTCACAAATTGAAATTTAAAATCATATTACTTCTATATCAACATTTCAATTCATGTAACCATACATTTGGCTTTTGATATCTTAGATATATACTAATAATATATTATCTTTGTAAACATAACTTCATTGTTCTATATAATAAATATATATAGTTAAACTAATAACATTTCACCTTCAACGTATAAGCAAGATTTATTTAAACACAATCAATAATTCCTCAATTATTTGCAAACACGTGACATTCAAAATAGAACAAAATAATAAATGGGTGGGTGCATGGAAATGGGTAGCCATTTCATGGCCACATTCAATTTTTTTTTTTGAAAAGTCATAATGCGAGTGTGTTATAATGCACTCACATTATGGCTTGTTGTGCTGAGCCTAAGGCTTGACAAAAACAAGCCAATAATGCGAGTGCATTATAACACGCTCGCATTATTGTTTGTTAAGAGGAAAAAAGAAAAAAGAAGAGAAATGTTGTCATTTTCATTTCGACTGTTTTTTTCTTCTAACCGCAGCCAAAAGCCCCATTTTTCACGCTCTTGTTCTAGGAGGATCCATTCAAAAAAACTATTCACCAACAATTTCTATTTCTTCACAAAGATGGTGCCACGATGACAAGGAGGTGTGAGAGGTAAGGAATGTGTGCTTTTTGTTTTGAATTTGTTTGTTTTAGGTTGAATTTGTTAGTTTTAGGTTGAATTTGATATATATTTGTTTGAATTTTTAGGAGAAGCAAATCAACGTGAAAAACCTCAAGATCCTCAACAAGAAAACCAACCAAATCCTCAAGATCAAGATCAACCACAACAACAAACTCCTCCACTAATCACTCAACCCCCTCCTGGCACTCAACAAAATTTAATGAGTGAAATTGAGAACAAAAAAAATAAAATTAAGGATTTGATAAATAGGTTGAGTGATCCAAATGCTTCAACCACAGAAAGAATGACCCTAGCAAATTCATTGAAAGATATGTTAACAAATGTAGACTCAATTAGCAAACAAATAACTAGATGACAAGATAGGAGGCAGGCAACTAGGGATTATTATGCAAATAAATGATCATATAAAGATGTAAAGGATTTAAAAATTACAAAAGGTGATTTGTGTTCATTATTCACCGTCTCACGTACAAATCAAAATCTTACCCCCAATGTGAAGAGGTTTCCTATCCATTGGTGCCACCACCAATAGATTAGGGACTAGTTTTATGATAGGTGGCACATGGTCTTCGATTACCCACCATGCAACAATTGTGAAGTCCTACAATATTTCCTTAGGAAACTATACTGTGAGTTCATATTGAACAAAATCCCAAATTATTTTGATATGAGGGATTTCCAGGGGAGAGGTGGGGGGTTAGCTTAGAATAGACCTGGTGCACAACCGGATCCTATGTGTCAAGGTAGACAAGCTCTCGCTAGGCCACCTCATGAGCACATTGTTATGTCTTTCATCGTGAAGGAAAGTGCTGACATAGAGACATTGCAGGCAATCAATACTTTGACCCAGAGTGTCATCCATCATACTAGCCCTATTCTACAACGCCATCCAAGGGAGTCTTCGAGTGGTGGACTTTGAACCCATGTGTGTCAATCTTGTGGGGTGACTTGTTCATATGACCCCACTGACACTCAAGAGGCTGCTACACAGGATTCGTCTACAGCTATGGAGATGGAGAGGGTAGCTGAAATTTTGCATGAGGCATATGGAGGGTCACAGTGTTGAGACTGGATACACTAGCCCCCCACCTACTTATTTATGCAGTACACCTATCGTTGGGGTATGTAACTAGTAAACAATTATAAATTTATTACATAAAAATATCATTGTTTTATGAATGGTAATTTAATATACAATTTTGGAGGTTGAACAGACTAATCTTGGAGGTTTCAATGGAACACTTCCCAGTGGTAGTGGATTTACTCAAATGTACATAGAGGTAATAGAATAAAGAGTTTAACTAATGAATTGTAATTAATAGATTTGTGTAGTTTATATGCACATCATTGATTATGTTGAATAATTTGTTGTTTTATTTTCAGATGTTGCAAGATGAAACACCTCTGAATGTGAAGATGATCTGTATAGGATCTAGACTAGATTGCAGTATTTAAATGCTTAACTTTTACAATGATTATTCCAAGTTAATAATATCAAAATTAACTTATGGAAATAATTAAAATGACAAGTAATAACAAGGTGATTATAACAGAAAGGAAGGAAATGAGAGAAAGAAAGAGAGAGAAGAAGAGAAGTGCAAACAGTGTTTGATTACGGAGTTCGTCACAAACGTGACTACGTCTCCGGGTCCACTCCAATAGAGAGACCGATCCGATTAACTCCAAAATCAATTACAAAGCACCACAATCATTCTCCAAGCACTTCGGCAGCATAACAACGCTCTGACGTGCAAGAATGGAATCTCTACAAGACCTCTCTTTCGATTATCTCCACAGCTTCAAGACTTCATCACGTGAAAGAAAACCTCATCTCCACTCTCACCTCACACCCCTTTTTATACAAAAAATTTACTCAAATTGGCCTTTAACCAATTGATTTACAAAATATTCCCTATATCTCCATTTTTACATATAATAACAATTTTAAGCCCCATTAGTTTTTAACTCCCGGGCTTATTCTGTTTTGGAAGGTTTTTGGTTAATCCTTAAAAGGATTATTTGTTATAGTTTAGGGGAGTTTGTTTTAATTTTAAAAGCATTCAGTTTTAGAACTTTAATAAAACAAGCCGATGCCATCTAATATACTAAAGCCATTCGATGGCCCACTGGAGGTTTAGTTTTAGTTAGGCCGGCGGTTGCGGGTTCAACCCCTGCCGCTGGATTTTAATAGCCATTTGCCAAATTTTTAAAACAACAAAAACAACCCATCACCGATATTAGAAAGGCCCGAGGATTTGGTGGAACGGCCAAGCAGAAAACTCGCGAGGGAGAGGTTCGGGGTTCAAATCCCCGAAGGATTTTCTTTTTACAAACAAAACAACTCCAACCCGTCGGAGGTAAAAGTGAGGCCACGTGGCACGCCGAGGAGGTGCCACATGTCAACATCTGATTCGCCGATAGTGATGACTGGATGCCGACATGTCTGCCAATTGCATGATGACATGGAACTAACGTGGCATGCTGACGTGTTCGATGACTGGACTGCCACCTGGGATGCCCGTACTGTACGGCTGGACACGTGTCATGATATGATTGGTCCATACGATCTGAGTCACCTGCCACGTGTTTCATCCGAATTCGTCCACTTGGCTTCCGTACTGTACGGACTGACATGTCAGCATGATGACATCATCATCTATACCTTCAAGTCAACAAAGTCAACCTGAAACTTTGATCAGCTGTATCTTGAGCCTCCGATGTCGGATTTCGACGAAACGAACGCCATCAGAATCGTCTTGACGAGCTCTTCGCGATGACGCCAACTTCAACAAATTTTGACGACATCATTTTTTTCACTTCCTAGACGTCCTCTGATCCCAGTTTGACCCAAGGTTTGACTGGTCATAACTTGTGCAAACGGACTCCTTTTTGCTCCATTCAAGTTGCGTTGGAATCAGGATGTCGAGCTCTTTCTGATGGTGCTGATTCTGGAGAGAAATGAGACACTTCAATTTCACTGAAAATATCCACCGGATCAGGCCTCCCCACTGAAGACCTTTTGGACCTCCAAAAGTGATATTTACTCAGACCTTAAGTGAGGACTTGGCCTCCCCACTTGTCCTGTATCCTATGTACATCTGAAAACCTAACTCACAAGTACAATGAAAACTGCAATAACATTGTTGAACATAAACATTATTCTATCACTTCCATAAGCTTCTACATCAAATGTCGTAGCCACTAACCAACAAAAATTGACTAGCATCAAGCTGAACAATAATGCAGAAATGAAAGAGAATAAGTCAACAACATATCGATCCTTCACAACAGGAACATTTTTACCCAAGGATTCATCAATGCTTTCAAGCATCCTTTTCTCATGTTGTACTGCAAGTGTATCCTGCAACATCTGACCCTGGTTAGCTACTCCAAGTTCAAGTTTAGAACCACCTATACTGACAGACATAAGAGTTAACTCTTTACTTGCATTAATTACCCTCTTTAACTGTCCTGTGTTTGCAAAAGAACGATTAGTCTTAATCCTGTGAGAATGTACAATATACTGAATGCCATCTTTAAACAAGTGATAATGATTCTGTTCCCTGTAGAATATAGCTTTCATGTCATATAAGTAAGGGCTACCAAGCACTATCCCACAGATATCCAATGGAACTACATCAAACTGTACTTCATCCACAAATTTACTAGTGATTGTGAATCTCAAAGTGCATTGTCTTGTTACTTGCAGCTTATCATTTTCACAAATCCAGCCTAGTGGATAAGGTTTCTTATGCAATGTAGTTTTTAATCCCAAGTTCTTTACAACACTTTCTGAAATCAGATTAACTTGAGAACCACTATCTATGAGTGCATCGATTTTACTGTTCTTAGCAACAACCCTTAAATGAAATAGCTCATTCCTTTTCATATCTTCAGAGACATCATTAACTTTAGATGAAGAAGCACAACTAGCAACATAAACACTAGAAATAGGAGCGTTACCTTTCAAACCCATAGCTATTATCTTAGTCTCATCATCTGAATCGGAACCAAGATCCATAACAACATTTGTGGATTTCTCCTTACCCTTCTGTTTCTGATTCTGTCTTTGAGCCCACTTAGGCTTCAGTTCTGGATGCAACTGCCAACAATGTTCTTCATCATGACCTTTCTTGTCACAATGAGAGCAAGAAAGTTTATCATCCTTCTTAACTGTAGCTGTCTTCTTTCCTTTCCCTATCTCTGCAACTTTAGAAGATTTCTTTACATCATTATCAAACTTATCAATAAAAGATCCTTTACCCCTTGACTCTAAGTGGGTAGCTTGGACACAAACTTCATCCAAGTTGTTAGGATTCAAAACCAAAATAGAATGCCTAAGGTAGGAATGTAGACCTCCTATGTACTTCAACAAAGTGTCCTAGGTGTACAAAGGAACATTTAATGCAATAGCCCTTTTTCTAAATTCATGGGTGTACTCCTGGACAGATTGACCCTTCCCTTGCCTAAACATTTTCCAGTCCATCATTAACTGTTGCATATGTCCTAGGGGATAAAACTGCTTCTTAAGAGCATTAACAAACTCTGCCCAAGTTAAACTGACTCTACCATGTTGTGAAATTTCTGCCTTAGTCTTACTCTCCCACCAGGTTAAAGCTGTACCTCCTAACCGAAGAGTAGCTAATTGGATCCTATCAACATCATCTAATAGGTTCTGGACTCTACAGTAGACTTCTACTTGCTGAATCCAATCATCCAATTTTTCAGCATTAAGTTCACCACAATACTTTGGTAAATCAAATTTTACATCCAATTTAATTTTAGGCTTATACCCACTCTTGAAAGGATTAGAAGAAATAGAATGAGGAGAAGATGGAGAAGAAGGAGAAGAGGGAGAGAGAAGAAGAAGAGGGTGGATCTGGTTGCTTGTCACCATCTCCATGATGTTTCCCTTTCTTGTCTTTGCGATCTTCTTGCTTTGACGAACCTCCTTCATGTCCTTTCCGCTCTTGTCTCTCTTGAAAAAGAATGTCCACCTTAGCCTTCATCTCAAGGAATGCTCTTCGAAATTCCTGCTCACTGATTTCTTCAGGAACCTCCATTCTAGAATCAGACATCTTCGGAAATGTTCTACGCTTCTCGATCTCAGGATCAAATTCTTCAAGCTTGCCTTCGCCCTTCTGAATCCTGGATCTTGTTAGCATTCAAAAAAAAACCAGCTAACTGCAATAATAGTCAACTGAGCTCTGGTACCACTTGATCTGTATAGGATCTAGACTAGATTGCAGTATTTAAATGCTTAACTTTTACAATGATTATTCCAAGTTAATAATATCAAAATTAACTTATGGAAATAATTAAAATGACAAGTAATAACAAGGTGATTATAACAGAAAGGAAGGAAATGAGAGAAAGAAAGAGAGAGAAGAAGAGAAGTGCAAACAGTGTTTGATTACGGAGTTCGTCACAAACGTGACTACGTCTCCGGGTCCACTCCAATAGAGAGACCGATCCGATTAACTCCAAAATCAATTACAAAGCACCACAATCATTCTCCAAGCACTTTGGCAGCATAACAACGCTCTGACGTGCAAGAATGGAATCTCTACAAGACCTTTCTTTCGATTATCTCCACAGCTTCAAGACTTCATCACCTGAAAGAAAACTTCATCTCCACTCTCACCTCACACCCCTTTTTATACAAAAAATTTACTCAAATTGGCCTTTAACCAATTGATTTACAAAATATTTCCTATATCTCCATTTTTACATATAATACCAATTTTAAGCCCCTTTAGTTTTTAACTCCCGGGCTTATTCTGTTTTGGAAGGTTTTTGGTTAATCCTTAAAAGGATTATTTGTTATAGTTTAGGGGAGTTTGTTTTAATTTTAAAAGCATTCGGTTTTAGAACTTTAATAAAACAAGCCGATGCCATCTAATATACTAAAGCCATTCAATGGCCCACCGGAGGTTTAGTTTTAGTTAGGCCGGCGGTTGCGGGTTCAATCCCCGCCGCTGGCTTTTAATAGCCATTTGCCAAATTTTTAAAACAACAAAAACAACCCATCACCGATATTAGAAAGGCCCGAGGATTTGGTGGAACGGCCAAGCAGAAAACTCGCGAGGGAGAGGTTCGGCGTTCAAATCCCCGAAGGATTTTCTTTTTACAAACAAAACAACTCCAACCCGCCGGAGATAAAAGTGAGGCCACGTGGCACGCCGAGGAGGTGCCACATGTCAACATCTGATTTGCCAATAGTGATCAATGGATGCCGACGTGTCTGCCAATTGCATGATGACATGGAACTAACGTGGCATGCTGACGTGTCCGATGACTGGACTACCACCTGGGATGCCCGTACTGTACGGCTGGACACGTGTCATGATATGATTGGTCCGTACGATCTGAGTCACCTGCCACGTGTTTCATCTAAATTCGTCCACTTGGCTTCTGTACTGTACGGACTGACATGTCAGCATGATGAAGTCATCATCTGTACCTTCAAGTCAACAAAGTCAACCTGAAACTTTGATCAGCTGTATCTTGAGCCTCCGATGTCGGATTTCGACGAAACAAACGCCATCAGAATCGTCTTGACGAGCTCTTCGCGATGACGCCAACTTCGAAAAATTTTGACGACATCATTTTTTTCACTTCCTGGACGTCCTCTGATCCTAGTTTGACCCAAGGTTTGACTGGTCATAACTTGTGCAAACGGACTCCTTTTTGCTCCATTCAAGTTGCGTTGGAATCAGGATGTCGAGCTCTTTCTGATGGTGCTGATTCTGGAGAGAAATGAGACACTTCAATTTCACTGAAAATATCCACCGGATCAGAAGAGAGCAATGGAGATTGGTGTGTCATCTTCTATACAATCCTCGATGGCTCTGATAGGGGAGGTATGAGGAAAATTAGTAAATTTCAATTTACATTTGTTGTTATAGATATTAGTTAGTGAAAAATCAAACCATTATTGATTCACATAGTTTAATTTCTATTTGTATGGTTTATACAAGGCTTGAGCATGCTTGAGCATGGGCATGAGAATATATCCCTCATGGAGAGAGATCATGAGATGGTGGTAAGTGATTATTTTGTCAAATATATCATTTTTTATAATGTAATTTCTATATATTCATGTATTTACTTCTTATTGTAATAGTTAAAACTTCACCATGAATTAAACACTAGGAGGAGCAGTAGGGACACTCCTTGAGCACAACAAAAATGAGTGACAAACCTATCGCCATCCGATCAAAAAGAAAAGGGAAATATTTTATTTCCAAAGCTTGGAGAGCAATGAATTTTGATTTCAGAGCCCTTTGTTGTATGCCTACATGGCAATTTTATACATATTTTGTATTGGACATACTTGACATTGTATGCCTATATGGCATTCTCATAAGCCTATATGGCTATTTTGTACATATATTTCATACTTATATCGACATATATTGATGTATGCCTACATGGCTATTTGGTTAATACAAACATCTTTTATCGCTTGTGTCCATATTTGCATTCTAAATTGATGGTTCAATAGATATGAGTTACATGTATTCAAGTGTATAATTTACAACTTACATGTATACTTTGTGACTTACATGTGTTCCAATGTATACTTTGTGGTTTACGTGTTTTCATGTGTATACCTTGTATTCATGCATATACTTTCTATTAGTTTGTGTATACTATGTATTCATGTGTATACTTCTTGAGGCTTACATGTTTTTGAGTACTTGTGCTTCCCTTATTGACATTACATGCTTGACTTATTGACATGTATAACTATTAATTGGTTAGCCCTAGCATTGATCATTGTTGTCCTTCATGGTTTGTCTTGAATATTAATTGATTGATGCTAAACAACTTTATCTAAAAGAAAAAAACATGTTTTCAATTGGTATTCCATGAAATGATTCATAAAAATATTCCAATATGTTCTTGATGCATCACCATTGAAAGAATTATATGTCACTTTTTTCAATATTATTTCTTTTATATGAAATGGACTTGAGAGAAAGCAAGTTATAATTTATAATACAAATAAGAAATGGACTCAATGTTGTCCTAGACCCCCGAATAGGTATATTTAAAAAAGAAACATGCTCACAATCACTCTTTGAATTGGAAAGCACCATTGGTGATGCGAAGTGGCTCAAGTGGGTTATGATTTGACACAAATTCTCTCAAATATGCCCACTAAGACTCCAACATTCACTTGACTTAGTAGGGTAACTCAACTACCCAACCATGGAATCTATCAAGCCAGACATGACTAGAACTTAGAGTAGACTTGGAAACCTTCCAACATGACTAACCCAACTCAACACAACTCACCTTATGCTTGGGAACCACATCTGACCTATCGCTTCCAAACTAGGCCTCCTATTCCTTGTAGCTTAACCAACTAGGACAATCAACACAAGAACTACTCAAAATGCAGTAACCAGACCAAGGATGCTAGTTCTAGGCATCTTATACCAATTCCCAAAAGTCCTCAAAGGCGAGTCTTGACAAAAAAATACAAAGCCATGATAGGCCAAAACAAAATGCTACAAGGTAGGCCTAATTAGGCTACTCCACACAAGGAATCTATTGACTTCTTCTGTGGCATTTTTCCTTGATGTCAAAACTACCCTGGGTCGGTGCCTCAACATTTCACAGGTTGGTCTTATTATGGCATTTGATTGGCACATTTGATATTTGGTATTCATTTGACATTGGCACACAGGTTATTGATCATGTTGAGCATTTGTAGGCTCAGTTTGCCGAAACAATCAGTACTTCAGATATCAAAACATTCATTTTTTTCAGGTGCTTAAGGGCTTCATGTTATGTGGTTTTGGTAATCACATTTTATTGTGTTTTGTTTATGCACATATGTTTGATACTATAATTATGTCATCATATATTTGAAAATGGACATCAAAGTATGTGGATGAAATCAACATCAAAAGGTGATTAAGAGGTTTGCATGGTTTATAAGTGATATAATTGTTTTTGGTAAGTGCCTTGGTCGACATTATTGCATAGCACATTTTAAAAGTGCACTCAAGCCGACTATAGTTTTTGTGATCGGGTTGTTTATAGTTGACATGCTACTTTGGCATGAGTATATGGTTCATTGATAATGGAATGGGCATATGATATAGTGATATTAACATGGGTATATGGAACAATTGATATTTGCATAGGAAAATGACTTTAAATGGAGTCATGGGTTTATGGTATTAAAATGGTTATCATGGGTATTAGACTTTATTATATTTCTAAAAAATTTGGAGATGTTGGGTTTGGTTAAAGGAAAACATATTGTTCATTCTTGTGCATATGATTTGGGTCTTTTGGTTAACAAATTACTAGGCCTTAAGGCCAACAACAGGTATAAGGTTATGATGTTTTAAAATGTCACCATGGAAGTGACTTGGCTTTGATTACTTGGAAACAAATAAGCCTAAGGTAATCGACATTTGGTTTGTAAAGTGGTCATGTCAAATAATACAAGGCATTATTTGGTCGGCACTTCACTTGGTCAATAATTGAATAATGGTAATGATGTTGGTCAACATGCAAGGCATTGGATAGTCCGTGGATTTCAAAATGCATTATGAGTTTTTGAATTATTAATTCAGTCCTTTCAGACTTCAAACTTTATCAAAATTGGTAAAGGTCATCGACTAATTTTCTTTGGAAAGATTAGGGCAAACATATTGTTTCACTATTCGTGGGTTTCAAACCCTATTTTGGCTGCCACCATGGAGATCTCTTCTTAGTCGTTTCACCGTGTTTGTTGGCTTTTTTATTTTCTTGGACAACAAATGGGGGAATATGAAAGACCATTACCATGGTCGATTCTCCTGTCAGTCTCTTGTCACTAGGTAAGAGCTCAAAATTGGAAGAAGCTCGAGTTGCTTTGTTGCTTTGCTAGTCTAGTAAATTGGTCCATGACAGAATCTCTTTCGGTCTTCTCAGGTATTCATCTTTTTAACTGCTTTGAAGAACCGTTACTTCTATTGGCACAAATAATAGAAGATATGTGTTTACTTCTATATGGAAGATGAAAAATGGGTTTATTCTCTTCGTGGTCAGTATTAAATGCATGATTTCACATAATCTAAATTGCATTTCTCAATAGTTTACCATATCAGAATTAAGGGATGGTGTTTTTGGTTTGTGGGTAATCATGAAGTCTGCAAATCTTGTTAGTTTCTCACCTGGATTCATTGATAAATGTTCCTGGGTGCATTATCATGTGGTTTCAGTTACATTACTTTTGCTGCAATTTTTGAGGCTATTGTTCATGGAATATTTTATATGTTTTAATGTTGGTTCATTTAGCACTGCCTGTGCAGGCTGCTTGTGAGGACAGGGTTCAGTCTCCTTTCTAATTTTGCATACTGCTTGACTATTCTTGTTAGAAGAAAACCTTCATGATGATCTATCTCTCAGGAACACAGGAATATCTGGCAAGGTTTTTTGACAAAAAGTGGGTACTCTGATAATCACGTCTATTTTTTTTTTTTGAAAAATGAAAAACAAGGTACTGTTGTAATTTTCCTTGAAATGTAATGATGAAATCTATGTAAGATTGAAAACAGAGAGATTAGGGTTTTTAGTTTTCTTGAAAAACAATGAGATAAGGTTTTAGCTTCTTGAAAAAATTAGAGAGATGTGGATAACTGTTTGAGAACCATGAGAAATAAGTGTGAAGGATAATGAAAAATGACTATGAAATATAGTGAGAACATCACAACAATTGTATTGAAGAAATGTGAGAAAGTGATATTTTAATCATGATTATCTCAAAAAGGAAAGAGATATTGAAAATACTCTGGAATAAAAGACTGAAAATATGATGCAGAGAAAATGTTCTTACTTAGTTTATTTAATATTTTAAGGATTCATCTTGGGAATCTTTAGAGTATTAGATAGATTAAGGGTGTGGGTTTCTATGATCTTATCTGGAAAACAGAGAGATACTCTGTGTGATTGTAATTTTGTAAACTAAAGAGGGGTTGGTGCTCCTTGAGATTGGTGTCTCTAAATGAGGGGTTGGTGCTCCTTGAGTTGGTGCTTAGAAATTTTCCTATAATGCATTGTAAGCAGTGGTTTTGAAATTAAGCTAGTAAGGCAGTTTAGGAGCGGCTTTCCTACCCCAGGAGGGTTTTCCACTCGATAATTTTTGTGTCTCTCATTTGTGTGATTTATTTCTATCTTGCATAATCTTTCTTTCAGTCATTTATGTTATTGTGCTCATTCAGTTGGTCAATGCTTTGATACTTTAAGGTTGTTTAAATGTTTAACACCAATTTGTTCAAGTCTAACATGCAAATTTAGATTGTGCAAATATGATGCAAATAGTCTTTCATAAAGTGAATTTACATCTGCATTATGTGTTCATTATATGAATGCTCAAAATTTTGTCAAAAACAAGTCAAAGTTGCAATTTATGAAGTTGTATAGTTATGTTCATAAAGCATAACAAGATTGTTCATAAAGTTTTGATTGAGCAATATCATATGATGCTTTTAATATGGGTTATAAATGTTAGACAAGTTTCATGCAAGTCTGATCTAAAGTGTTGATGTTCACTTGCTTAAACAAATCTGTCACATTGGGTTAAAATTAGTAAAAGTTTCATTATACTTTCATAGTCAAAAGTTAAAATTATTCCACTCCGATTCACCCCCCCTCTCAGAGTGAATCCACTTCAAAAAAAATCAAGTACCTTGGCTCACCCCAACACCCCTCAGCAAAAAACAAGTTCTTACAAAATTTTCAACCACAAATCAAATGCTCCTAAGCACCCTTGTCACAAAACACTTATGAAAACAATCAAAAATCAGATTTTACACAAAATTAGGTTTTTCACATAGAGATGTTAGGCCTAGAATTCCATATATATCTCTCCCACCTTCAATATATTCTTTGAAACCAAAATGGAATCAAAATATACATGGTACTCTTTCATTCCACCTAGATCTAGCCTTAGCACATGGTGGAGATGGAAGATATGAGGGAATTTCACTCAAAACCCTGGTTTTTGAGGGTTTCATACCACTTGCAGAAAAATGACAAGAACTCTCCTATTGTTTTATGGTTTTGCACCAAAAAATTGCCAAAAGAAAGCCAACTCAGCCCTCTTTCAATCCATTTCAGCCTTGGGACCGTACATGAAATCTACAAGCCGTAGCAAGTACAGGATCAACAAGTTTGTATCAAAAATATGAAAAACAAAGAATAGTGTGAATAATTCTTATTAGATATTCTCCAAAAGTTCAACAAAAACCTCCATTCAAGCCTCTCAAGGCTTTACATAGTATTTTACATCTTTCTCTAATTGATCCACGCCCTCAACTAACTAAAAACCAACTTTCAAAACAAGTAACCGTTGCATTTCAAATTTGTTTCTCTAAGCAACTTACAAATTTGCAACTTTAGACTCCTCCAACCTAATGACTACAACTAATGACCTCTAAACCACACAAATGGCTTATAAATAGCTTTATTACATCAACAAAACCTTATTCTTTCACACTCATATACAAATTCACAAGTTTTCCTTCAAAGGCTACAAAGACAACTTCTAGTGCAAGATTGAAATTTTCACACTTTTGATCACTAGATCCAAAAGTCACTCTAAAACATACCTAATGGTCTTAATTAACCTTATTCAAGACAAAGCATGCTCAAAATACCCACAACAACCTATTGACCAACTTATTCACCATCAGATAATCACTAAAACCACTGAACTAGACCTTCTGCATCAAATGGAGGAACAAGGTGCTCTACACCAATGATCATACATTTTTTGTGTGGAATACTTGGACTTCTCAACCATTGTCTGTATGTTTCTTTTTTCTATTGTTTTGCATTCCATCATAAGGGATCAAACTGGTTGAACGTAACTCAAATCAATTCCGTGTGTTTGGGTGAGAAAGAGGACCATGCCTAGCGTAAACCTACCTATCAAGATGCGTTGGAGTAGTTAGTCTGGTCACACAAATTGTAAAATGAAAGTTGCACCACTTTGCAACTTTACATTGCTTTCATTTGACACTTTTTCCATCAAGTGGAAATCTGCTTCCACGAGAAAACCACTTCGAGATAACCAAAAATGAGAGAGGTTTTTGTAGAGGGGCCCAACATGATCCTGTAGGATCAGATGAGAAGTTTCTAAGCATCATGGTATCTGAGTAATATCATGCTGAATTTTGCAGTCATTTAACACTTTGGACCCTTAAGGGATCGATTTGGTTGAACCTAACTCAGAGCGATTTCATGTGTGTTTGTGTGAAAGAGGACCATGCCTAGCATAAAGATACCTATTCAGATGCATTGGAATAGTCTTCTTGGTCACACAAGTTGCAAAATGAAAGTTGCACCACTTTGCAACTTTTCACTACTTGCATTTGACGTTTTTCCATCAAGTGAAAAACGAACGCCATGGGAAAAACACTTTAAGATAGCCAAAACTGAGAGAGGTTTGTAGATGGGCCCAAAGTGATCCTGTAGGATCAGACGAGAAGTTTCTAAGCATCACGGTATCTGAATAATAGCATGCTAAATTTTACTCCCAATTTGCACTTTGGACCCTTAAGGGATCGATCCGGTTAAACATAGCTCAGAGTGCTTCCGCATGTTTGGGTGCGAAAGAGGACCATGCCTAGTGTAAACATACCTATTTGGATATGTTGGAATAGTCCACTTGGCCACATGAGTTGCAAAGAAAAAGTTGCACCGCTTTGCAACTTTGCACAGTTTGAATTTGATATTTTTTCCATCAAGTGAAAATCGACCACCACGAGAAAACCACTTTGAAATAGCCAAAACTGAGAGAGGCTTTTGTAGAGAGGCCCAACACAATCCTGGAGGATCCAACGAGAAGTTTCTAAGAATCACGATATCTGAGTAATATCATGTTGAAGTTTGCAGCCATTTAGCACTTTCATCCCTTATGGGATCGATCCGGTTGAACGTACCTCAGAGCGATTTCACGTGTTTGGGTGTGAAAAAGGACCATTCCTAGAATAAACATACCTATTTGGATGCATTGGAATATTCTTCTTGGTAACATGAGTTGCAGAGCGAAAGTTGCACCACTTTGCAACTTTGCACTGCTTGCATTTGACAGTTTTTCGATCAAGTGAAAATTCACTGCCACAGGAAAACCACTCTGAGATAGCCAAAACTGAGAGATATTTTTTTATACGGGCCCAACACAATCCTATGGGATCAGAAGAGAAGTTTCTAAGCATCACAGAATCTGAGTAACAATGTGCTGAAGTTTGCAGACATTTAGCACTTTGGACTCTTAAGGGATCAATCTGATTGAAGGTAGCTCAAAACGATTCTGTGTGTTTGGGTGTGAAAGAGGAGCATGTCTAGCGTAAACATACATATTCAGATGCATTGGAATAATCCACTTGGTCACATGAGTTGTAGAACAAAAGTTGCACCACTTTGCAACTTTGCATTGCTTGCATTTGACACATTTTTCATCAAGTGAAAATCTGCTGCCATGGGAAAACCACTCTGAGATAGCCAAAACTGAGAGATTTTTTTGTAGAGGGGCCCAACCCGATCCTATAGGATCATACAAAAAATCCACCTTTGTTTATTGAATTCCTCTGCACAAATAAACACACGCACACCTAAAACATCCTAATACTAACTTACTCCACTGATCTAAACTATCAAATTCCTAAACCCTAATCACTCAACCCCTATACCCTCTTCATCCATCAACCCTCACCCTAAAACCCTAATCCCTCAACCCCTATACCCTCTTAATCCCTCAACCCTTAAACCCTAATCCCTCAACTCTATACCCTCTTAATCCATCAACCCTCAACCCTTAACCCTTAAATCCTAATCCCTCAACCTCTATACCCTCTTAATCCCTCAACCCCTATGCCCTCTTAATCTCTCAAATCTCAACCCTCAACCCTTAAACCCTAATCCCTCAACCCCTATACCCTCTTAATTCATCAACCCTTAAACCCTATTCCCTCAACCCATATACCCTCTACCCTATAACCTCTTAATCCCTCAACCCTTAAACCATAACCCTTAAACCTTGTATCCTATAACCTCAATCCTCTACCCTCTACGCTCAACCCTAATCCACGGACCCTTAAACCCTTAAACCCACTTAGTAAAATCTCTACCCTAATCCCTCAACCCTCTTGACCCTTAATCCCTCAACCCTTAAACCCTTAAACACTCAACCCTAAACCCTCAACCCTTATACCCTAAACTCTTAAACCCTCTACCCTCTACCCTCTACCTTCTACCCTTTACAGGTTCTACCCTCAACCCTCAACCCAATACCCTCTACCATCTACCCTAAACCCTAATACCTCAACCCTTACACCCTTCAATCCAAGAAAACTCTCTACCCTAATCCCTAAACCCTCAACCCTTAATCTCTCAACCCCTATAACCTCTACCTTATACATTGGACCCTCAACCCTAATCCCTCAACCCTCAACCCTCAATCTTAAACCCTCAATCCTCAACCCTCAACTCTTAAACCCTAAACCCTTAAACCCTCTACCCTCTACCCTCTACTCTATATATTAAACCCTCAACCCTCAACCCTTAATCCCTCAACCCTCAATCCTTAAACCCTAAACCATCAACCCCTATACCCTCTACCCTTTACAATGGACCTTGAACCTAATCCTTCAACCATATACCCTCAAACCTATACCCTAAACCCTTAAACCTTCTACCTTATACCTCAACTAAATACCATCTACCATTGACCCTATTCTCAACCCTCAAACCTTAAACCCTAATACCCTAGAAACCATCAACCCTATAGGTCCTCCACCCTAATCCCTCAACCCTATACCCTCAACCCCTATCACTTTCTCTATCTATACATCTCACCTCTCCTCTCCCTCCCTCCTACCCTCTCTAATTGTCTCTATCTACCCTCTCCCTCTTTCTACTGCACCTCCTGTTCAATCAATCCCTACCACCTCTCTCACTCCCTCTATCCATCTCTCTCTATGTCCCTCCCACTCTATCCCACTCTCTCTCTCTCTCTCTCTCTCTCTCCTCTCTTATGTCTCTCCCTCCCACCCCTTCTCTCTCTCAGGTCTCTCCCTCTAGCAACCTACCTAGGTAATTCTCTCTTTGTCTCTCTCCTATCTCTCTATCTATCCCTCCCACCCTACCTAGATAAGTCCCTCTCACTCCACCCCCCTCTTTCTCTACCTCTATCAAGTCACTATCTCCCACACCCTCTGCCTCTCTTAGGTCTCTCACTCACACTCCCTCTCTCTCCCATTCCCTCTCTCTCACACTCCCTCTCACTACCTATCTCTCAAGTCTCTCCATCTCACCCCCTCACACTCTTAAGTCTCTCCCTTTTGCACCCTACCTACATAACTCTCTCTTTCTCTTTGTCTCTCTCCCCCCCTCTGTCTCTCCCTCTCTCTCCCACCCCCCCTCTCTCTCTCCCTCCCTCTATCCCTCCCACGCTACCTAGCTAAGTCCCTCTCACTCCAACCCCTTCTCTCCCACTCCCTTTCTCTTAAACTCTCACTTCCACCCCTTCTCCCTCTCTCTAGACTCTCTCTCTCTCTAAATTCTCCCTCCCTCTAAAGACATACGTAAATACATACATAATTACATACATACAAGCATAATACATATGTACATACAATCCTACATCCATACAAGCATACATGTGTAGATACAATCTTACATACATACAAGCATACAAACAATATACATGCATTGATATATATAGGCATACACACATACATACAAACATGCATACATGCATGACATACAAGCATACACGTACATACAAAGATACAAATATATCAACATACATTCAATAGATTGGAATTTAACATAAATAAGGACATAACGCAAGCGCATTATAACACGCTCACGTTATGTCTTAGTTGACATGTTTCCCGCAAAAGAAGAAAACCACGTCAAAATTGAGATATAACACGAGCGCGTTATATCGTCCTCGTGTTATATCTTGTTTTGGGAATTCCCAAGCCTTAGGATTGGTATTTTCTTTGGAATACCAACCCAAAGGCTTGGAGGGCAGCCCCAACGACTAGAGACGTGTTTTTACAAAATCTACCATATTTCACATAATCGAGTTCGTGCTCATCATTAGGATTGCATGTAGTTTAGTATTTTTTTTCTTCTAAATTAAGCGTTCATCGAATTTTCAAATAAATTACATTTTTAGAGCCTAGACTCCATTCTACAATTTTTTATTTAAAAAAAAAAATCAATTAGTTTCCAGAATTTGTAGGAGTAGCACGGCCAAAATTATGTTTTTCAAGAAGTGTCCACTTCAAAAATTAGTAAAAAATCAAATATTCATTAAAAAATTATCAGAAAAATCATGCTTCAACTACATACTATTAGCTAATTTCTAACAGTTGTGATTTTTAAAATACTAAAAAAATTCACCGTATGAGGGCCGTACAAGAGTTGCTATGTTATGTTTTTTTCTGACAAAAACAACACCAATTTGTGTATGTTCCTATTTTGAACCCTTTAATGTCAACCATTTTAAAAATAAATCAGTATTTTAGAAAGTAGACTTAGAGCACTTCGATCCATGTTTTTGTTCCATCTTAAAATTTTGAGTGTAACTATCCTCAATTTCACATCCAAGGTCAATGTTTCTTGATTTCAGAAAAAAAACTATCCACTTAAGTCCCCTTTTCAGGAACCATCTTGGTGCACTTACCCAAATTAGAAATATTAGCATGCTAGATAATTCACTTCCAAATAAGAAATCATCCTCAGGCTTAATCTCAAGACTCCACTTGTTGCTCCTTCTACCTTCAACGTAACTCCACTTCTAACCTCTTTCCCACACTCAAAAATCACAATAAATAATTCACAAATACTCAAGAACTCTCTTACTTCTCACTATTTTTACTCAGCAATGATTTACAAAAAAAAACTATAGTGTAATGGAAACAAATGAATTCTCAAAAGAATGAATACCAAAGACTAAGATGCTACCTCTATTTATACAAAACACTAAGAAGCTTAAGGCTACAAAACTTAGCTTTTCCAATTGCCACATTTTCCCTTCCTTTTGACACCTTTAAACTGCTAATACAAATCCAAAACCAGCTCTTCTTTAAAATAAAATAATTAGAATACAAACACATGTACATTCCATGTAAAAATAGCTTCCATCTCAAGGTTGAGTCGCCTCTTTCCATCCAACTCGTGGTGAATTTACCAAGTCAAAACATCTTCTTTGGTTTCCTTGCAGCTTTCTACTACTCAACGTGTCTTTCTACATGCCAAGTTGTTGCTCATAGCGCCTAGAATGAAGGTTTCTAGAATAATATAAACTAGCAATCGCACCTTGGGGTGCAATGGGTACATCGAAGACAATATAGTGATTCGTGTGTTAATCTAGTTTAATAAAAAATGGGAAACCTGACTTACTGGCGTAAACTAAAAATGGGTAAGGTAAATGGTAGAGAGAGTCCGCAAGTAGACCTTAAACCTTTAAACATAGAACTAATAATCAATTTTCATTTTCTGAATTTTTTTTTGTTGTGTATCTAGATTGTAGATGACAGTAAATTTTAGCAAACTATGGAAAGAATTCATGAACCATGCCTAACAAGTTCTCCAAGTAAAAATTTAATTCCCAATGTCCCTATAATGCTTCTAATGATTATTTAATTCTATCACTTGTTGCAATGTCTATATTGTAGTTTGCAAATTTGTTAAATAATTTCCTAGAAATGGATAGTTTGCTACTTCAAACATACCATTCAAGAAATGCCCATTCCCATATCTGTTAAAATTATCTCAGGTAGATGATTTGCCACATCAAATAGAACATACGAGATTGCCCCAGCCTAGTTCGCTCTACATTTAAAAAGAAACCCACTGTTCAATGCCCAATGCCCTTAAGAAATCAATGGTCATTCTAAGGTTTGTATAGGTACTACATAAACAATGCTTCAGTATACTGAAGTTTAATTTGAAAGAATGAAAATTGAAAACAAACTATTTATTTGCATGGTAAACAAATATATTTCTTATATTGAAGCTCTTTTGCGGAATCAAAATTTCAAGGAAATTTTGTTGCAGTATATACCCTATCTTTGATAATATATACTTGCATAGTATATCTACATGTGTATAAGGATTTCTTGGAGTTTTGTTTCTTAAAACAATCTTTATCAAATTATTATGTGTTCAGGTCTTAAGATTTACAAGAAACTACAAATATGAAATGGAATCAAGCATTTAAGTAATTACTGAAGTTTAATTTGAAAGAATGAAAATTGAAAACAAACTATTTATTTGCATGGTAAACAAGTATATTTCTTATATTGAAGCTCTTTTGCGGAATCAAAATTTTAGGGAAAATTTGTTGCAGTTTCTTGTTCAAAACAGTATGTACAATACTTCTATTGAAAGACTATATTAGACACAACTATAGAAGGCTATCTTGATTCTTTACATTGCCCCCATAAGTAGGCACACTATATGCATACAAAAAAAAACTTATAGAGGACTACAAGCTGTCAAGGTAACTTTGGAAAGCAACGATAATCATAGGAGTTGCATGAGTATTATAGTGTTGATCATATTTAATTTCCCTTAGGAAATTGCACAAACCCTCTACTTGTGCACAGTTGGATTGGTATGTTGACATTGAGGCCAAAATCATTTCGACATCCAAATCTTCAATAGGATTAGTTGTTTGGCATGCAAGTTTGAGTTTGTCAACAATTTCATGGCAACTATTAGATACAGTTGCAGCAAGATGTTGAATAGTTGAGTGAACTGAGTCTGGTTTATTAATAGTAGATGATGACTTTGAAATTGCTTGTGTTGGAAGCACTGTAATGGAGGGGCTTGGTTGTATAGGAGAATTTGAATGTGTAGCCATGACCTACATGAGTGGATGAAATATATGTATTAGTTGAAGGTCAACATATATAAGTAAAGCATGTAAATGATTGAGAAATGAATTATTATATGTTGGATTTTCTATTTCTTTGTTTTTAGCATATTCTATCAATATGATGTTTTTTTCAGAAATAAATTAGTTTTCATCCATGTTTGTTGTGTTTTAAACCACAAAATAAATAAAATAAACATAATATTTATTGCACAAGTTTTGAAAATTTGTACATGAAGAAGCAAATAGGGATCTAACAGTATGTTTTACAGTAATATCACATATGAAAACAACCAGAAATATGTACATAAAAAAAATATTCAGCAAGTGACTCACCGAAAGATTTTGCAAAAACTGTGTCTTGCAGGCAATGATGATGAAGAGATAAAATGAGTTGATGGCGCTTAAAAGTGAGGCAAACCAAAACCAATCTTCTTAGAGTTGTTGTTTCAATCTATGCACAACAAAAAAAAGAAGATCTAAGTATATTTGAATTAAGAGATTTTTTTGAAAGAAAATAAATAAATTTTAAACCACCAAGTGAACGATGCAAAAGGATAAAGTGGGTAGAAGTTGCTTACAAGTGAAGTAAACCTAAAGCCAAAAAATAGATCTAAGAATATCAAAATTTATAGGTACATTATTTTAAATTCCGAATCACCAAACAATTTATACATTTGCACTATTAATATCCAACAAGCAGGCTTTTCATTGACTATGAAAAGTTAAAACTAAAAAAAATTGAAATAGTAGATATAAAATTAATTTAAGAAAAAGAATAATTCAACTTCCATTCACAATTCACACTTAAAAGTTAAAACTAAAAGAAATTGAACTAGTATAGTAATGTATTAAGTTTAGCATATGAAAATGATCCCATTGCATTCAATACATTCAATACTAAGAAAGGTTGTTAAGGAAAACTGTCTGAAAATACCCTAAAGAACAAGGAAAAAAAAAGAAACAAAAAAATCAAACTACGAAATGAACTTTCCATGTGAGAAATAAATAAAATCACAGAACCAATGGGTATTACAACAGTATTATATAATGAAAGAGTCACAAAAAATTAAATGGGTATTACAACAGTAATATATATTGCCACAGAACATTAAATGGGTATTACAACAGTATTATATCACAGAACATTAAATGGGTATTATAGTAATATTATATATTGAAAGAGCCACAAATAAAATCACAAAACCAATGCCTACACATTTATCTTCTAATATAGAATGTAATCAAGATATTTATTTTTCAGTTCCTCATGTAGTTTCAAGTAAATCGACATTTACAATTGATGGGCTAAGGAATGCCAAAGAAGGTGAAAGAGTTAAACAAAGTAACCCCTGCAGCCGAAGAACATCTGACTAATTAGTTTTAGTCATTTTTTTGGAAGCCTGACTATTCATAAATCAAACACAAAACCAAATTTCCATTCTTCTTAATTGTGCATAAGTTTATAACTAAAAGCCCAAACTTGGATCTTCAGCAAGGCACTTGCTCTCCTAGTAACCAAAACACAAAACTGAAAGATACTTGCTTTCCTAACTAAAAGTCTTAAATGAGATATTCAGAGTAACCTCTTCTTGTGGACAAATCAGTCAGACCATATTCATATGTTAAACTTGTTACTTTCTTCTTCCTGAATTTTTTACACTATACAACATATTTGTGCACAGTTGCACCATTATGCTGGCTCTTGTAATTTAAAAATCAAGACGTGAAGGCATAGACAAGGTGTGAACTATTTGACAAAAGTGCCCTTAAAATGCGGTCTCAAGGAATGCAATGATTAGAGGATATGCACGAGTTTTTGACTATTATATCAAGTGTGGAACAAAAGATTGGGCGCTCAAAACTGTTTGATATAATCCCCCCACAAAAAAATGATCTATCATACATTTATAGATTCCAAAAAAACACAACAAAATTTGTGAAGTAAAACTTACACGTAGATGCAATTGGTAGGTGTACCACCTTGTTCCATCCTTCACCTTTGGTTACCTTATAAAAAATGCACCTCCTTTTTCTCCTTACTATTCTGTATGCATATCCAAAGAAAAAAAAATTCAAACCTCCTCCCACAACGCTTCCCAGGAAAAAAATTCAAACCAACAAGATAAAGCAAATTGTATTTCTATTTCGTATGCATATCATTTCTCCTACTCACTTCAATACATATGAAGAGGAAAATCAAAATCAATTTGTAAATAAACTAAATTAAACTCAAAATCAAATCTTTCTGACAAATTCTTGATATTTTTTGTACATCAAAAATATAATGTTCTCATAGCTGATTTAAGTACAAGACTGCAAATATATACTTTTTACATGGAAATACATTGATTCATGTAACAAGGGATAGAATGATGATATATTGTAACTAGAGGTAGTATAGGGACTAGGCTTTTGAAGTAAAACTTCCAAAATGAAAAAAACATAAGAGAAAAAGATACAATTTTCATCATTTCAAAACTATGCTTATAGGTAAAGTAAATAATGAATTTCCCCATGAGTAAGATGTCAAATTGATAAAATACATGAAATTTAAAGATCATTGTTGCTAGGTAAAAAAAATAGTTATACAATAATCAAATTCTCATATCGCACTCCTAACTCTTGTAGTTTCTACATCTTGCATTTTGTAAGAAAAATCAACAATAAGTAAAGTATAATTCAGAGACGTTCTTAGTTGTGCCACTATACAAAAAGAAAAGGATAAGTAAACTATGATGCCAAAACAACACAATGGTCTATTTTGTTATATGCATAAAAAAGTGCTTCCATTCTATCCTAAAATGGATCCCTGCCAAAATTCTGAGACGTCCTTAGTTTCTTCAGAAGCCCAAGAATAAAGGCATTTTGATTAATCTAAGAAATAAATCAGAATATTAAATGGTCACAGACAAATAGCAAATCCCACTATTTTTTTGTCAAAAGACATTTCTAAAATAATGTAATTTTACAGTAAGCCTCTTTGTTTACATCTTGAAAATGATGATGGGTTGAAGAATAAAGGCATTATAGATTATAGTTAATCTTTGAAACATGGCTGAATATCATACAGCTAGAAATCCATCACTGTTGTTACTCTTTAGCTGAACTTGATTATAGTCATTCTCTCAATTTCTCTCAGTTTCAAATATAGTAATCATAAAAATTATCACATAAAGAATATTGAACAAAGATATGTTGCAGTCTACTAAAGGTCCGCTCTTCCCTTGCTTGCGTCCTATTCACCCACATACAATAACAAGCAAACCAAACAAGTACGAAATATGAATGAGTTGGATTAAATAATGTAGACAAAGTGAGGTAGTAGTTCAATGCTAAACTTAGACATTAAGGCATTCTTTAACATACAACTCATGCTTTAAGGTTATTATAATTGAAGAGTCAAAGTCTGCAAATTTAATCCGAAGAGGAGTTTGACAGAGCTTAATCCAAATCAAGATAAGGCACTAGCAAAGACCATGAAGAGAGGAGATCAAAGTATAGTCCATCTTGCAACAAGGAGGCTTGTATGAAAATAAAATAAAAAAACTATGGCAGAGTATAGAGATAACATAACAACATCATGCATCTTCAAGTAAGAGTTTGACTTTAGAAGAAAAAAAGATATTTGAGTAGTTGTTAAAGAAGAAATAGTCCATTAGAGGCTTGTATGAAAATAAAATTAAAAAACTATGGTAGAGTATAGAGATAACATAACAGCGTCATGCATCATCAAGTAAGAGTTTGACTTTAGAATTATGTTAACATAATTTTACAATGAAGATTCTAAAGTCAAACTCTTAATTGATGATGCATGACGCTGTTATGTTATCTCTATACTTTGCAACTATTATCATTTGAGTAGTTGTTAAAGAAGAAATCTCTTCAAGCTGTGTTTAAAGTGAACATACTTGTACTTATTGGTTACCTGAATTGAAGAAGGGCATTTAAAATGGTTGATGTTGATAGTTTAGACAATCGAACTTCCTCGTGGATCCTGCGTGCAACATATGGGCTTTGTTGCATGCGTGTGTATCTTTCAAAAGTGAATGGCGGGTGGATTCGAAGGCCGCAAAGATGAGTGACTCTGGAAATTGCCGTGAATGTCAAGCCCTGTCGATCAATGTTGCCGATGTCAATGGTGGCCATCTCAAGTGTAAGCCCTTGTGATTTGTGGATGGTTAATGCCCATGCCATTTTAAGTGGGATTTTTCGTCAACCACCACGACTAATGGGGGTAATAGGGACATCTTTGGGATTGTTTGTATCCTAGGCAGGCCCAATGTAATTATGGAATCAAACAACAACAAAGAAAGGGAGTTGTGGTGGTTTATCAGTCTCCTTGTAGATTATTTTTTGTAATATACCAAGAGCTCCATTAAAAAGGCTAGTATCCGTCCATAGATTACAAGATAACATAACCTTTTGGTTGACATAAATTAGAATCTTAGATTGGAGTTGGTCATCATCTGGATTTGAGGTGAAAGAGCTCCCTATTTGCTCAGCAGTGGCAATGGCAATAGGCTGAGCTAGAGACAACAACATATGTTTATTATGGATGAAACCTTTTCATTGGTTGCATAAAGATGTATGGATGATATGAAAGCAATTTTTTCAGAAGGTGATAGTGTCGAGCTTGACCTTGACATTAATAGTTGCCAATCTGCAATAGTAGGTTGAGCCTTTCTTAAATTGCATAAGAGATCATGGAATAGAAGTTGAGTCAGATCCTATCCCGCTTGACGAAATATTTGGTTTAGTGTAACAACAGTTTGGAAGCTACGCCATAGTGTGCCCCCATAGGAAGTAGAAGAGTACATAGGAATGTCTTTGACCGGTGGTAGCTGGCCGAGGTCTCCAAAAAGCAATATTGAGTGGCCTCCAAAAGGGCTTGGTTGTTTGTTGGGAAAGCTTCGCGTAAGTGATAGTCAATTCGCTCAAGTAATCTGGGACAGATGAAACTCATTTCATCTATTAAAATGTACCAAACAAAGTGCAATCTCTCTTGGAAGCTTGCTAGTGTTTGGCCCTGCAAGGGAGCAAACTCTTTGATGGGGATGCGCAGTGCTGAATGAATAGTTGATGCTCCAATGTTGAATGCTGCAACACCTATTGGTGCGAGAAGTAGTAGTGATGATTGCCCAGTTGGAGCGGAAGAATCTAGTGCATACCTGAGTTGTTTAATTAGGTGTGATTTTCCTGTTCCTGCAGTTCCTTGAACTATAATTTTGAGTGGTGGCTGGTAAGTAATGGAGGGTAGGTGTGACAACACTAAATCCAATGTTTTCTTTTGTTCTAATGGAAGGTTGTGCTGGGTATTTACAAACGGTGGAATGAGGACTTGATATCTTGTGCGGTTTGAGTCTACGAAGTTGGATGCTACATTGAGCTCTATTGGATTTATGGAATGAGTATTCCAGTCATGGTTAAGGTCTAATTCATGGTTGCTAGCATGTCAAGCACATCCAATTGGAGTGGATGGCCTGGGTGAAGAATTGACAAGACTTGCCACTCAGATTGGTTACATTGATGTGGGGGTTCAACATCGTCTGATGGAGAGTTAGGTTTTGTATTAGAGGTTGTATCTGGTTGACTGTGTCGAGCATGCCATGGATGGTAAGTGCATGCCATCCTATCCCACTATGCCAAAATTTGAGCTGGTGTGGAACCAAGATCAATTGCAATGTTACGAAAAGGTTTGTAGAGAACCAATTCACTCTAGCAGAAGTCATGGAATCTTGGGTCGTCTTTAGAGGGAATGCTTGTGAAGCGAGGGGAGACTCGAACAACTACTTTAGAAGAGCGCTCTTTCCATTGGTTCACTTTACGTGTTGTTCTGAAGCTCCATTTTTGAGTCACCTCTATCAGTGGCATTGCCTCTAGACCAGTAGGACGAGCCATGTATGCATCAATGTAGTTTGTGTGCGGTGATGTACATGCGCCTGAGAGTGGAACACATTGATAGTTTTTTTGGTTGACATTTAAAGAAATGAATGTTCAGCTACACAAGCAGAGCAGTAGTTTTAAGAGAAGGTGGCAACTCTCTTGAGCACTAATATCGCGATCCACAAGGTTGTCAACAAGAATTTTCCTAAAATCTATTGGTGCTGGCTTGTCAGGATAAAAAGTTTTTGATATACGAGAAAGCATTGCATGGTATGTTTCAGATTTGGTTTCTGCTTTAGCTGCATATTTTGTGATATACTTGAGCACTACATCTATTGAGAGAAAGGGTTGGCAATCTACATTTGAGTGCCAAATGGAGAGGATAGTGGGGTTGTGAAGATTAACTTGGTCATCATTACGAGTAGGGGTGTGCTTTGGCTGCCCACTCTCATTTGAGAGTGTTGAATTATTTTGCATGGTCCAAGGGGCTTTATAGCGGCATTCAATGGTACCTCCTTTTCTCCGCAAGCATGTTTGCAAGGTACAACGCATATGGCGCTGAACACAATTGAGCAATTCATTGTAGTCATCTGAAGGGGTGGACAACATAATCATTCTTGTATCCATTAGTCAGGGGTTGATTAAGGAGGACCTTGGAACTCTTGCAATTGAGCTTTGGTTGGGACGTGGGTTCCAAGCAAAGACATAGTTGTCAATGTAGTCGATTGCTTGTTGTACTGATCGAAGATTATTCCATTGCAATCTAGCAATATCAGGTGCGTCTTTGAGCCAAAGGAAACCATGGACATGTGCAGAGCCATGGTGTTGCCATTCATACCTAGACAAAAAAAATAGTATTAAGGAAATGATGAATGAAAGACGTAAATATAAAAGATTGTGGAGTGAATTTACCTGTACCAGTAGTCATTTGTGCAAATAATCTTTTCCAAAACCTCCTCACGAAATGCAGTAAATCAGTGGTGCATATAAAGTGCACAGAGGTGTGGGTTTTGCTTTATATTTTGGATCCTCCATCGAGCAGCTGCTGAAGGATTTGTAGGTGTGGTTGATGGCATGGCATTGTGTAAATCTGGCCATTTAGTATCTGTTGCACTAAGGGTGAAGAATATAGTTGGACAACCAACTTGAATAACCATGTCTGATAGCTCCCCCTTGCGAAGAGTCCAGAAGGGGCGGGTACCACGAATTTTTGAGTCGAACCGCATAACCTGGTCTGCAATATGTTCATCGGGGAGGTCCTTGAGTCTTTGGCACAAGTCAAATATTGTTGTTGCTAGTCTACTTTCAAAGTGTTTTTGAACAAATACGGAAGTTGTGGCCTGGCTATGATGACGCATAAGAATATTAAGTATGAAGTATCTAAATCGTGGGTGTTGGCCGAATCTCTTATCATGGTATCGAAGAAGATGGAGAGCATATTCATGTAGCTTGACCTCTTTCATACTTTGTTGATTGAATGCAACTCTACCTTTTGGAAACAATGTCGGGAATGCCATAACAAAAAAGCCTTCAGTGGTGTATTCATTGAGAGGTGTAAGAGAAATTGGTGGCCAATCAATAGTAGGAGTTGGTCGTCCCTCGCCTAACTGCAACAGGGCTCACAATTCTTGCACTTCACTACGTGTAGGGGGCAGGTTTGCGACAAATGAAATTGTTGCTTCCGCATTCTCTTGCAATTTTTCTTCGGTTATATTATCTGTCTGCATGAAGCTAAAATCAGGGGGGTTTGAAGTTGAGACTATTGCATTTAGAAGCTCAGAGATGTCAGTGGAGGGAATAGGCAAGGATAAGAGAGAGGTCTCATCTAATTGAACATCTTTGTAGTAGGGGTCATAACGGATTTTATATTGCAAAGCCTCATGAACATGTGCTCTGTAAACATAGAAATTGTAATGTTGGGAGTCAATATTTTTTTTATTGACTATGAGTATATCCAAGTCATGTCTATGGCGTGGCAAGTAATTGGCAATTACTGTAATATCCTAAGGAAAACGAATAGTGTGGCCACTGTATTTTAGTTTTCCCCCTCTTGCATAAGTAACTTGGATAACAGGGCTAACTCTTGATATAAGCATTTCTTCAATCTGAGATAGGCGTTGTAAACAAGTAGGTTGCTCTCTAGGGTCCATGTTGTTCCACTATGAGAAGCAATTGCCATTTTTTTCAGAAATGCATCGTGAACAAGCACTACTACCATTTAATGGCCTAATCCTTATTCTTGAATATCATTCCATGCATACCTGGCATGTTGATATGTTTGATAGGTTGTCCAACTTTGAGCAGAAATAATTTCTAGCGATGTAATAGTTTGGAGGAAATAGTGGAGGATGGAGGTTTTGGGAGGGAGAACAAAGGTGAAATGTAGATTGTATTTGAGGTGGTGGGGGTTGCACTAGGGGAGGGTAATTGGAAAGACAAGGTGGGGGTGTGGAGGAGCTTGCAAGATTACTATGATGGTTTTCTCTACTTCGTCTATTAATAGAATCCTTATTTGCTTGGTACCATAATCGTTTTAGATGGTTATGATGAGACCGTTGTGCTTCCATACTTTTAGCTTGGTTTTCCATGGTAGTGGTTGCTGAGGAATAGACCAATGCAATATTATTTTGCATTAGATAATGAGAAAGTTGAAATAACATGTTTAAGTTAAGTGAGTTAAATTAGCAAGAATACCAATGAAGTAATATTCATATTACAAAACATGTGCATTAGACAACATTGTTATATAAAAAAAGACTTTGTATTCAATTCATTTGATATTTTAGGCACACATCATTACATATGGTGGTATGGACAACAACAAAGGTTGTACTACATAAGCAAAGACTATACAGTATTGTCGAAAATAAGAGGTACTTGCAAACTCTAAACAGGTTTAATCGTTGTAATTACAAAGCTTTGTACTTCTTTCCCAGCAAAAGAATTCATTGTGATGGCCACTTAAAAGAGAAACTGGTGCCCAAGAACTTGATCTAGCGCGTGTTTAGTTGCATCAAATTCAGCCATAAGTAGTTGAAGATTTTCAGCGAAAACTCCAAACAAGTTGTTTGCGGGCCCCTCGAATGTAGTAACTTTAACAAGAGAATCTGTGCCATCGTCCAAGTCCACTTTGACCATGTAGCTAAAGTCACATCCACGGAGATCAATAGAACACTCTAGGCAATGAAAGCTATTGGGTTTATTTTGTACAACTTTCTTCTTACATTTCTTATTGCCTACCAGAAGAGGACAAGAGAGGTAGTAAAATGTTTCCAAGTGGACCTTTGATATGCTTGCTTTTACACAAACATTTGCCTTTCCAGGATAGTTTGTACTATTGATCGATGCAATCTCTATTGGATTTCCAAACTTTTTGGAAGAAAGATGATCTATTGAGAGTGAGAGGAAGGGTGTCTCACTCCCTATAGTGGCATACCAGTCATGCAATGTTGATGCTTCTAACAGTTTTGGATTTATGACAATTGTAGTTGCAAATATGGTATCAAGAGCTTTTCCACACCAGGAGGTTATACGTCCACATTTGATCAAGATAATGGGAGGGGTTGGTAGAAGAGACAAAGTAGATATTTATTTACCTTCAAATTGACAATGACGACCCCAAAGTGTAACATCAATGCTCAAGCATGACATGTTTGTGATTGTTGCAGTGCACTTTACAGTTTCAGTCCCATCTCTCTTACGGATTGTTGATGCAGGGGAGATAGACAAAAGTATGCCGAGAACATAAAAAATGGAATTAATAGGTAGTGATAGTAGGGAATCTATGCTTTTGATATGCAAGCTATGCATGGGGATTGTAGAGTCTACACATGGAGAAGGAGTAATTGTTGATGATTTGTGTAGGAAAATTTCAAATGGGTTCGTTGAGCTACTATATTTTTTATTAGCAACTTGTATGCGACCATTACAAATAATGTATACACAATTAGAGTGCACAACATTATAGAATTCATCAACAAGTTCATTGAAGCAGGTGACATGTATGTCAGTGCCTTTTTTGTCAATGAAGTCAAAACCAAAAACTTTTCCTTCTCGATTAGCATTGTGAAACTCATGGATTGGACTCTTTGCTAATACTCTACCCTCAATGGACCAACGCTTATAGTATGGGGTTAAAGATTTGATGGGAAGTATCTCAAAGGTGGGTATGGTTGGTTCTTGGGTAGAAATTGCATCTTGTTGTAATTCAAACGGTCCTTGGGAGCTAGTAGATGGCAAATGACTTGTTGCTTTATTCGATACCATTTCAAGATTATTGATAATTATAGCCCTACAATGTAATGATGTAAATGATTTAGGAATATCACATCAATGAATGAAAGCAACATTAAAAAATAGAGTAAGGTTGGATGTATGTGTATTTGTCAAAAACTTTGGATGTATATTCTGTAAGGTGGATAAGAGACCCAATGACCATCGCTTTTTCAACAACAAGATTGTTGAACTAGGTAGGAAGCAAAGTAGGATGGGTATGGACACCATCAAAGAGTTCAACCCGGTACTTAACATCTGTTGAATGAGCATGTTGTATTGTGTTTATGGACGTGAATTGTAATGAAGGGTCAAGATCAAACATGCCTGCAAGAATATCTTCAATGGCATTTGGAGTCAAAGTTGCCATCGAGAAGGTGAAAGGTATTTGAAGCTTTGTGCCTACAACGTAGTTGTGAGTGTTAGAATTGGGTTTAATGACACATCAAATAAAGGTGTTGCTTAATTGTATGAGTGATGTTAATAGGGGAAACCACAATTGCAAGATAAAGAAGGGAATCGTACAATTGATAATATTTTGTGACATAGTTTATCTACATGTTTAACAAACCAATGGTTTTTTAATGGGTTAAATTTTATGCAAGCTATATAGTACAAGATGTATTCCGAGTGTTATGTTTTAAAACAGTATATGTCGAAGTATTGTGTGTTTAGTTTTTAAGATTTACAAAGACCTAAATATTTGTTATGGAAACAAGTATTTTAAGTATTTATTGGACATTAATTTCAATCAATGAAAGTTGAAATCACACTATCAATGTGAATGGTAAACAAATATATTTGAAATATTAGAGCCCTTTTGGGGAAAAATAGTACAAGGAAAATTTGCAACACTTTCGTGTTCTAAACAATATTTACAAAACTTATATTGGAAGAGCGTATTAGACACGAGTATAGAAGGCTATATTGTTTCTTTACATTGAAGCCATAAGTAGGCATAGTATAGGCCCAAAATTTTAATAACTTATAATGGACTAAAAGGTGCGAAGGTAACTTTGGGACACAACGATTACTGCAGGAGCTGCAACAATATTATAGTGTTGATCATACTTTAGTTCCCTTATGAAATTGCACAAACCCTCTAATTTTGCATAGCTAGATTGGTAAGTTGAGACTGAGGCCTGAAACATCTTGACATCAAAATCTTCAATAGGACTCTCTATCTGCCATGCAAGTTTGAGAATGTCAATGATGTCGTGGCAACTATTAGTTACAGTTGAAGAAAGATGTTAAATGGTTGTGTGAACTAAGTTTGGTTTATTAAGAGTGGATGATGACTTTGAAACTGCTTGTGTTGGATGCAATGTAATGGACAGGCTTGGTTGCATAGGAGTAGTTGAATGTGTACCCATGACCTGGCATGGGTGGATGAAATATATGTATAAGTTGGACTAAAACATATACAGGTAAGCATGTAAATCAATGCCCGAAACATGCTATTTAATTATAAAAGAATTAACAATTTAGAAGTAGGTAGTATTATATGTTGCACTCTAAAAACAAGGCTTTAAACAAACATTTCAATCAATATCACATATGAAAATAGGCAGAGAAATGTAACATATGTGTTACATATGAAATTCATTTGAATATTTAAAAAATGTGTTAATTTGATAGATAAGAATAGAAGTGTTTAGAAAGAAATATAACACTTTATATTTCTTTGATTTCATTAATTTCTATCAATATGATGTGTTTTTCAGAAATAATCTAGGTCTCCACTATGTTTGTTGTGTTCTAAAGTATACAAAAAAATCATTTCACAAGTTCTGGATATATGAATGTGGAAAAGCAAATAGGAATCTTAAAATCTGCTAATTTGATAGGTAACAACAAAAGTGTTTAGAAAGGAATACAACACAACATAGAATGATGTGGCAAGTGACTTACTGTAACATTTTGGAAAAAATATGTCCTGCTGCCAATGATGCAGAAGAGAGAAAATGAGCAGAAGTTGCTTAAAAGTAAGACAAACCAAAACCAAGCTGCTCATAGCTGTTGTTTCAATCTATTCACAATAAACAAAAAGTGGATCTAAATATATTGGAATTGAGAGGTTTTGCTGAAACAAAAACGAAAAACTGAAAAAACACCAAATAAACATAAAATTCATTGCAAACTTAAATTGTAAACGTTTGTATTAAAAATCACCAAGTAAACATAAATTTCATTACACACTTAAATTATAAAATTTTGTACGTGAAGAAGCAAAGAGGGATCCACCCCCACCCCAAAAACACCATGGAACATACATATTTAGTAATCCTAAACCCAAGCAAATTTTCAATAACAAAATTATTACATTTACTTTCAATATATTGACATTTAATTCAAAAATTCAAATGCACTAAGTTTTTTCAATTAATTAGTCTACAATTACTAAAAATTTGTATGTGAAGAAGAAAATAGGGATCTACCACTGTATATTACAATAATATCACATATGAAAACACAAATATAGAACATATGTGTTACAAATTATCGTTTTCCTATAGTTTTCATCTATATGTGTTACAAAATATATTTTTCCTATAGTTTTCATTTATCGTTTTCCTGTAGTTTTTATCTATAGCTGTTTTCATACTTGATATTATTGTAATACCTACTATTAGATCTCTATTTCTTTCTTCATGTAGAGATATTTTGAACTGTGAAATGAATTTTACGTTTATCTGGTGGTTTTAATTTTTTGTTTTGTTTTGTTTTGTTTTTTTGTTCTTAGGTTATTTTTGTGATAGAAATATTTAGTTTGTATTGAATGGACACCAGCTACTGCTGATGCTGCAAATGCAATGGTTGCCAGAGTTGTTTTTACATAGAGTGAATAGTAGAGATCGGAGATCTTCATATGTTAAACTTATCACATTCTTTTTACAAACCTTGTACATTGTACGACATAATTCTTCATAGTTTTGTGTTGTTATACTGGCTCTTGTACTTTAAAGACCAAACATCACAAGGCAAGGAATTGGTGTGAGACATAATGACTAGAATTTTAAAAGATTGTGTTGAATAAGTGACAAACAACTTGGTTTTTCAAATGGGTACATGCTCTCACATGATTGGTTACATGGTTAGGAATCAGCAATACAATTAGGTATCAATCTTCTTTTGATATGATTACATTCTTTTTTGAATTCATGTGTCTATCTTCAACAAAAACAGGGGCACTACATTTGAGAGAACATCTTCCCACAGACAAATAGAGCTAGCATCTTTGCTTTTGCATCAATTTAGAATGATTTAACATCCTTTTAGAAGCAATTCTAGACATGATTGTGTCTGGTAGGTCTATCTTAGAGTATCAAGTTTTTGTAATTGCAAAGAAGAATTCTCTCTCGAAGAATTTGATTCAAGTCTTTTTTATGAAAAAAAATTCCACTGGCATTTGACTCTTCGGGTCTCCAATCATCTAGATTTCTTGTCCTAGTGTTGTTTTCCATTACAAGGCATACAAAGAGTCCCCTATAATTTGCATTTTATGCACCCCTAAAAGGTTTTAGCTGCTTTTCACTGCAGAAAAGTGCACAACATTGTTTCTTCTTATGTCATTTAATACAGGTAATGTCCGTGAGTGAAATATCCCACCTAGGATATTGACCCAAAATTCAGATTATTTTAAACTCAGATTTCTGCCCTATTTTTTGTATTTTAAATTTATGCTAAAAACCCTAAGTTCTGATATAGGATTTCTGACTTAAAATAATCATCATCAGCAATATAAATTCATTCAGAAATGCCTCAAAGAATATGGTGAATCTATCTAACATCAAGCATGACTGGAAAATCAGGATATTAGACTAATACATTTTACATGCATCATTTACAAGTCATTAAGGGTGTAAGCAAAGGAATCTACAAACTACGTACACAAGTACAAAATAGAAAACTATGAAGAAAACTAAGTACAGTGCATCCATGGGGTAGAATGCATAGCTTAGGTATAAATGTCAATAATGACAATTGTATTTTCCCTTTCAACCACTCTAAAGCTTCCTATGAAAATATCTTAGAATGACATCAAGATAAGACAAAGACAATTGCATTGGTCTTTTATGATTTATCCATTCATGTTGTTGCTCTACAAGGCAGGAGATATATCTCAGAAAATAAAAAAGCAATGATCCAACATGCATAGACTTGGTATCATTAGCCATTGGAACTATAACTTGGGAATGACAATAGTCTTTAGCAAAGAAGAAAATATTTGAAAACTACTGTACTATGGTCTACTGTATTACTTGTTCAATCTTAATTCCCTTCATTTAAAAATTCATCACACAGAAGTAGGCTATAACAGATGTCAAATAAGAACTGTAGGGTGTAAATAGCATTAACAGTCGTGTTTTTCTCCCAATATACTAGAGCATTTCCAATTATAATATCTGAAAAAATCCTCTTCCATGATGCTTTGATCGATGATCATACCCTATTCCAAAGCTCCCATTTTGGCACAGGCAGGGAGGATACTGGCGAAGGTTGTGGAATCTGGATTTACACCTGCCAATTGCATTTGATTGAAAGTTTCTAAAGCCTTTTCAACAAATTCATTTTACATATCCTACAATCATTGCAGTCCATGAGATGACAGATTTTTCAGGTATTATGTCAAACAGTTTGTGTACCTTATTGATGCATGTCTACCAGGGCAGTTGCGACATGTCCATACTATTCGAAAGCTCCCGTTTTGGGCATGGGCAGGGAGGATGTTACAAAATTTGGTTTTAAAGCTGACAATTGCTTCCACGTTTAACTTTTTATTTTGGAACAACGTATGGACATTCATCAAAGCATAAGGGATGGAGGAATTTTGTGAGATGTTGTAGGTGCAACTGCCCTAGCAGACATGTATGCAAAATGTGGAAGCATAGACAAGGCACTTGAATGGTCTTGAGGACTGCAACAATTGCAGGATATGCACAAAATGGATTTGTTGAAAAGGCTGTAGAAAATTCCAAGCAAATGCAAATTTTTGGTTTAAAGCCAAATTTTGCAACCTTCCCTAGCATCGTCCCTACCTGTGCCAAAATGGGAGCTTTGGAACAGTATGCAATCCATAGAAAGCATATATTAAGAGGTATACAGGGGATATAATGCAAAGTATTCCAATCCTACTATGTACATGGCTAAAACCCATATTGTTATAATTACAGTGTTGCTAAAATCAAGGCAACAAGTGGCATACCTCAAGTTTCTGCACAAATTGTTGTTTGTGTCTGAATGATGCAGAGGAGCAAAATGATCAACTGGAGTTTCTTTCAAACACAAAGGATAGCAAATATAATTGTGTCATGGTATCAAGGATGCTGATATTTTGCTTCAAATAGAAATTGGGGCATTCTGTCGTGCTGTCAAGGATGCTGACTTTTGCAATAAGTGTTGGCCCAATATTTTGCATTTTCATTTGCTGTAATAACTGGTCTGCAGATATTTTGCCATCCTCTACAATAACTTCCCGGGGAAATTCATTTGCTGTAATAACTGCTCTGCAGATATTTTGCCATCCTCTGCAATAAATTCACGGGGAAATTCATTGAGCTGCTCGGATGCATTTGATCGGAGGCGATTGATTGTCCACGAATCTACACTGTCAAACGCAAAAAGGCTTTGCAAATCCTAAGCATGGGATGCCTTCGATGTAAACATAAACTTTACTCTCCTTTGCCAACTCTTCTAACTATTGTTAATACGTGGTATGTTACTTTATCTTATAGGCCAACAATTTACATGGTTAATGCTTTATTATTCTGTTGCATCTTATGTGCTTCACTTAAGTTTCAATAAATGCACATTTCTTATGTATCATACGTGGCTTAGACTACGCTCTCACCATCGCATATTGTATGCATACCATTATAAACATTGTTTACTAAATATTCACATGATACATACGTAGTGTTTAGTTTAAACTCACATTGCATATACATTGTTATCTTTTCATATTATTCATTCCATATAATATTGTATATATATCTCCTTTCTTATAATATATATGTGTTAACATATATATATTACAATATTTGATTTCCAATCATATATATTTACAAATCTATATGTGTATATTAATATGTGTATGTATGTATTTATATAATTATACATATATAGATATATATTAATATATGCATATTTATCATTATTTTAACATCTTATAATAAATATATATATATACAAAGTGTGTGTATATATATATCCAATCAATTATCCATGTGTATGTCATATTTGTATATGTGTATACACAAGTATTTCTATCTACGTGTGCACATACACGTATAAATTCATATACACGAGTTATCACCTATATACATTTAATGTGTATATATATCGATTAACGTATATATCAAAATACACCAAGTAGAACTTATACTCAATACATAGGTTTAACCATTTTAAATACAAACCAAATAAACATCCAAAGATATTCAAGGCAAATACTTAATCATTCCAAACATCATGAAAACTAAGACCAAGGGTTTACTTACCGAATCTCAAAGTGACTTGACTCAACTTCACTAAACTAGGTTGTGAGTGTGTGATAGTTCAAGTAAGTACACTAGGGGTTTCCATACCAAACTCCTCTCCTAGGTGATACTCCCCTCTCTTCCAGAGGACTTGATTCTTTCCTTCATCAAACTTAGTGCATCACAAAAGAAGTTAGCCGATAACATAATGTTTAGAGGTGAAAAATAGGGTAGATTGTTTAAATGAATCAACAAAGTGATGAACCATTAATTTTTCTAAGACATTAAACACTACAATTATGTGTATGATAAGATGCAAATAACAATTAGAAATGATACATAAATGCTATAGCAACTATGAGGGAAGTTTTTAGAGAATAAAAAGTTGTGTACCTTATAAAAAATTTGTTGTTTTTAGGCTACAAAGGACTCATTCGCCTTCAATGGCGAATGGGTCCCTATTAGGATTTTTGAAATTGAGATCAGGGTCTTGTTCCTTGATTTCTGCACTCTAAAAATCCTGGTTGTGAGCTTCTGGAAGTCTGTAGATAATTATGTAGCTTCAAATCTTTGATTTTGCACTTTAGATGACAACTTTTGCAACTTTGACAACTTTGACAATTTCGCTCCAAACTTACTCCACTTGATCTTCAACCTTGAAACCTGCAATCACACATTCAAGGGAAGAAAAACTTGGGTTTTAGTGAATGGGGTTTTGCCTTGGTCAAACCCCTTGTAGGTAATTAAACCAAATGATGAAATAAATGAAATGAAGCATAAAACATGAAATAATGCAATTGATATCACCTTGGATGATGTCTTGTGAAACAAATCTACAATCTAACATGTAGTGGCCATGAAAAATGTAGATCTTGGATCCTTGAATATGATGTGAACAATTCTTGCAAGTAGGTCTTCAATGCTACATCCACCTCTTTAGCTCAACAAAATGCATGAATACACATTAAACCCTTGTCATGATGAAATGATCTTGAATTGATGCAATAAACTCTTGAAATGTGTCTTGAAATGCCTTGAAAATGCTCTTGAAATTCTCTATAATTCTCTTTTGAAGTTGCTAGGATGTCTCATAAAAGTGCTAGATCTTGTTAAGAGAAACAATGTGAATTAACCCCTTATTTATACTAAATTAGGAGATCAACCCCAAAATTTAAACAATTAAGGCCGACACCAGATATGGAAGTAAAATTTATTAAATTCCTGCTGGAATTAAATTTGAAAAGGAGGTCCCGATTAAGGGAGGACTCCTTCGCCACCAAGGGCGAATGGGTCCTGGCTCACTTTTCCAGGACCTAACCCCGAGGGATGGAAAGAACATTAAAAACTCATTCAAAATCAACTGATAAAGGGGGGCCTATTAAGGGAGGACCCATTCGCCACCTAGGATGAATGGGTCCTAGCACCACTTTCCAAGACTTAATTTTGTTCCAATTAAATGTTATATTATTTAAATTATGGGTGTCAGGATAGATCTTCAGGAGTTGTCATAAATAAGGTTTAAATTTGAATTAAAGGGGGGTTAATTAACTCTAATTACCCACAATTAATTAAGACCACCCTAGATAAATTTGAAAGTGCTTTATAACACTTTATAACACCTAAATATGGTACAAATTTAAATATACTTTATTAAGAAGGGGGCCATTAAGCGTAATTAAGTAAATAAATCTTAGAAAAGTGTAAAAGTGTGTTACAACACTTCACAACACCTTTTCAAAGGACCAATTAAGGCATATTTTAATCAAATAAAGGGCCTAGAATGATGTGAATGTGTACAAAAAATTACAACACTACTCCAAGACACCATTAATTCAGTTTTAATGTCAATTTTCAAACCAAGTAAGGGAAAAAGACTACTTTTTCCGTTACTACACATAACATTCATATACATCATATATTGTTTCCATCTTCAAAATATTTAAGGAATTCACATTATATTGCACATTCATTAATCACATTTTCCATCAAAATATACAAAACATAATCATGCATTAAAACATTTTAACTCATCAAAGTAGCAGTAAATGGGTAATCACACAATGGGGTGTAACACTTCTTATGGATAGATTTTGGTGATAAATTCAACCAAGTGAGGACTCCATCTTGTAGAAGACCTAAATGTTATCTCTAGTTTTAGTTTGGTGAAAATTTGAGCAAAAATGAGCATGTTATGTCTCTATGGGTTTTTAATCTATTACTGGACTTTTGCAAGAAAATCTATGCTTACTAACCTTGTAATTTTTTTGTTTACATCTGACCTTGTGGGGTTTTGGTTTACATCTGATAAATTACAAAAAAATTATGCATTTGACCTTGAAATTTTTTGGTTTGCATCTAGCCTAGTATGACCTTGGTGTTGAACTAGATAAGTTTCATTCCTTACAATTGGTTTAGATGAAATTTTCCATATTTGTGGGAAACTCATACCCATTTGGCTTTGTGAGAAATTCATGCCTTATTAACATTTACAAATTCTTCATGACCATCTAACCTTTTCGAAAAAATCACATTCAACTAGAGTTTTGGGATTATGGAAATCAAGTGCCCTTATAAAATTTCATTATTGAACCATATTTTTCATTTGGTCCTAATGTTTTGACTAGTTCCAATAGATTATTTTTCCTTGGAGGATATTATAAGTGAATTGCACCTTCATATTTTGTGAACTCATTCAAATGAATTTTACTGCATTTACAAGAATCACCTAGTCAAGTGGATTTGTGAGTTAAACCATGTGAGTTGGACATTTTCATAACCAGTTTCGATGATAACATCTACATGACATAAGTGTGGCATTAACGGGATCGAGGGTCACTCACCATCTAACGACATAAGCATGATTTGTAGCATGTTGATAACGTGTATGAATTGTGAAAAATTACTTGTCAACTAAACTTGATCGATAGTATTTTTTCTCATGCTATTACATTTGTAGGTTACTTGCTCACATCTACATTTGTGGATTTTCAACTTGCTATTCGATTTTATTTATTTTTGTAGTGATTCGGTTCTATAACTATCATATCTTTAAATTGTTGAATTTCCTAAGTCTTGTAATAGAAAATAAAATCATGGTCTTCATTAAGAGGGATTTTTAGCCAAGGAGGACATGTTTGGCATGTAAAAAAATGACTCTCGATGGCTACAACCACCATGAATTTTTTTTTTGAAGAGAATACTAGACTAGTGGGGTATTGCTAGTAAATGTAATGACACTAGGAAGATAGAATGAAGAAAATATTGTTTTATAAAAAATCTTGATATTTGAATAAACATAATAAAAATGAGTTATCATATGATTTTGTGTTTCTATTGTGTGTTATGGCTACAAGATTAAGCTATTTGGTAAGAGGATCCTATCTCAACTGCACCAATAATGCCTTGCAACTTCAAAAACTTATAATTTTAATAAGAAAATTAAACCCATAAAATGAATATTTTTATAAAATATATCCCTCGCCCAACAAAATAATAAATTTTGAGTATAATTTTTACATTTGAGAAGCCTAAATCAGCCATTTATAACACACTATAATTTTATAATAGTTTAGAAAAATAGGCTTATTCAAAATACTTTAAATATTACACATGTCATACTTTCCTTGTGTTTTTATGATAAATTTATAAAATAAATTGTTAAAATTTGACATTATGGGAAAAGTTTTTCTTGTTAAAGAGAGTACAAAAATTGATGTTTGAAGACAAATAATTGAAAAATACAATAATTAAGGAAAAAATAGATGAAGTAGATAGAACCATCTTTTTTTGCCTATAATAAGTCAAAAATTTGACTTCTTAGGTGCAAGTTATGGAAAAAAGATAGAAACCCCCATTTAAGGAACATTATACAAGCCCTAGTGCTTTATGGTAGTTGTAAGGTGGTGTCACTTAGGTGGGTGGTACTATGATGAAACTTATGCAGTGTAATTAGGTGGCATGCTTATAAAATAAAGAATGGAGGTGGTGTAACAATGATGTTGGGTGGTGCTCTAGTGTCACAAAGGACAAAGATGTTACATGGGGTAGATTTGGGTGAGACCAAATAATTTTCCTAATTATGACTAATGTATAGTATAATTTCTTAATGATGGTGACTAGTTTTAATCCATCAAAGGTTTGGGAAGGTCATAGTGCTAAGTCCCCTATGACCACCCATTAGAGGAGTGACATTATCTTATGTTTGTTGCACAATTGATTGTCGTTGCACCAAAAGATCAACCTATTAATGCCCAATACAATTGCAGAATTTAATGAATCTACAAGAGGTAGTTAAGCCATGCCACAAACCCATGTGTTGTGTTGCACAACACAAGGAGACCAAGGGAACACACCTTGCAAAAATTCCATCGTGCAAGTGAGGGGTTTGAACCCCATGACCTAGGCTTTGATACCAATTGTTGCACATATGGTTGCCATTGCACCAAATTATCGACTTGTTAATGTTCACTACAATTGCCATAGTTAATGAATCCACAAGAGGCGGTTAAGCCATGCCATGAACCCAAGCGTTGCATTGCACAACACAAGGAGACCAAGGGAACACACCTTACAATAATGTCATCCATGTGTAGGCGACACCCTACAGTTTTTCTTCAAAATAAATAGATTAAAGAACACATCATATGAAAGATAACACTAACATATAAACCAAGGACATGGCAAGTAGATGGCACATTGGTCATACAATTATATAACTATACATATTTATACAAGTGGTATGGAATTTCATATCATCTCTAATGAATGTCCTCCCAAAATGCCAAAACAATTTTATCACCAAATCAAATAGTGGACCTTATATGAAAATGTAGGTTTTTACACCTTTTGAGCATAACCATAAAGTCAATTTTACTCCATGATGCACTTCTTGAGAGTAGGTACTTAAAAAAACTTACAAATTTAATACTTATTTAGGAATGGATTTATAAGGAGGCTTTAATACCTTGTTGAAGCATCCAAAGTCAAACATTTCACAAACAAGAATTATGTAAGATATAATAATATCATAAAAAGTAATGTAAAATTTACAAATGAATCAAGCATATAAAGAAAAGGATGTGGAGGTAAGAAGGTAGGACTAGAATTTTGACTACTCTAATTGTGATACATGTGTGGCCTTGTTGGCAGATGGTCAGTGCTCCCCGCAGGATTCATGACATGGACTAACTGCCTCTCGTGGATCCATTAACTTTGGCAGTTGTATCGGGCAGCAACGACAACTGTGGGCCAACAAGTGGTATCAGAGCCAAAGGTGTCGGGTTCAAATCCCCTTAGGTAATGTCGAGGGGGAGTTTTTGGAAGATGGTCAGTGCTCTCCTCGAGATTTGTGACATGGACTAATTGCCTCTCGTGGATCTGTTAACTCTAGCAGTTGTATCAAACATTAATAGGTCGATCTTTTGGTACAATGACAATTGTGAGCCAACAAGCTTGACACTTGAGAAAGTGTAAATACACATATAGAGTCCACATGAGATGAGACAAAGATGAAAATTTTCTCTAAGTGAGATTAGGTGTAGTGTGAATAGGTCTAAGTTAGATAAAAGTAAATTAGATATTGTGAGAGAGGGAGACCACACACAGCAAAGCCCCAAGTCACGAAAGGCCAAGAGTGGAAAGGCTACCCTAACCCACCTCAGTTTAAGGGGAAGTTAGGATGATGAGGATTATGCATCCCTCGATCACTCTGCAACCTCGAATGTTGGAAGGAGACTAGATGAGTCAACCTTTAGAGTTAGATTCGTATCTCAGGAAGCTCTCTATTTGAGGACGAAAGTGCAGTTCTAGGATGACAGCATGGCGCATTGGCATCTCATAGGTGCACTAGAATTTGTACGACAAGATTCTAACTCAGGAAGGGAGACTATCAGTCTAATCTAGAGGTGTTTAAAGTGATAAAACAAGATTAATTAAAGAGAAATGCAGATACAAATATGATAAAAGAAATGTGTTATCTCCAAGGTGGCGAAGAAGATCTCATGCAATGCTCTCCTCACCAACTTGCTCCGAGTTCTCTCCAACTACACATAATAAAGGGAGAAATTGTTGGGGCTATATAGGGGCCTGCCTCAGTTAGACCCCCGTCTTGGTGCTTCCACCTCAATAGACAACCAAGTTTGGGATAGTAGAAATAAATGATAAAGGAAAGAAACTACAAGCTGCGTAAACACAAAAACACTACAAGCGGTACATGCTTACTCAATCAAAAGCAAAAGGAGAGATTCTAGGAGCATACCACCTTCATCCAAAGAACTCAAGGCTCATGGAGGAGTGAACGAGAGGGAATCAAGCCTCTATTTCCACAGTGTATGTCCTGTGCTCGCCCTGTTGGAGTGATGAAGTAGTGGATTGCTGCAATGGAGTGAATGGTGTTGCTACAAAGCTTGAAATGATTTAAAATGGCAAAGAAAATGTGAAGGTATGGATTCAATATCTTTCCAAACTCTACCCAAACTTGAGAATGGATGAGAGTGAAGATTATGAAGAGATGGATGAAAAACAACCATATTTGGGTCGACCAACCAAAGAAGGACATTACTCTTTGACTTCCAATTGAAAAATGTAATGCCTCTGCACTCTCTAGCCATGGGAATCTGCCAGGGATGTAAGTGTGTTGCGTGGACATCTACGCACCATGTGGATGTTTGCACGTCATGTGGGAACGCCTGATAGAAACACCCCCACCGACACACAAAATAGGCACCAAGTGGAAATTAGGCGACAAGCTTAAGTGGAATTAAGCCTCCGCTTTTGATTTTATAAAGTGTTAAGGGTCAAAAAGGAATTTGCATTAGGGGTGCAAATTCATGTTGATACATTTTTCCCCCACTTTAGCAAGCATGAGTACTGATGAGTGCTTCAGTAAAGTAGAGTAGTAAAGAAGTAACATTAAGAGATGTATACTTGAACTGTCGAGGAAGAAGAGCACAGTCTGGTGAACTCGGAAGTGCAGGAGAGGACTTCATAGTTCCGCAGAACTAAAAAGTTGGAGTACAAAAGTACCTTACAGGCTCACGGTCCTGCAAGGGTGGTATCCTTCAAGAACTCTCACATGAAGGAAACCAGTAGAAGCACCTTGTAGCCGCACAAACCTACAAGGAAGGTATCCCCCAAGAACTCTCACATGAGGGAGACTAAGTGAAGGGGACTCCGTAGAGTTAGAGATGGTGACATGTTTACCCACAGATAGAACATATCAGGAAGTGACCACGTAGGACAGTGAACAGACAGTCACGTAGACCATCGTTAAGTTGTAAAGCTTTCAAAGGGATCCCTCGGGAACCTTTCAAAAGGAAGGAGGATCCACTCAAGGGACACGTTGTTTGAAAGTAAGGTCTAGTCAAGCTACCCCCGAGCTAGACGTGAAGATGGTCTAGTTGGGTTGCCCCCGGACTAGACGTCGAGGTTTGAAGCAGGTCTAGTCAGGCTACCCCCAAGCTAGATGCCATAGAACTTTGTTGAAAATTTTTGAAGGGGTCCATTGGGAACCCATCGTGAAGAGGCATGGTCCACTCAAGGGACATGCTTTTAAAAAAGCTTAATGTCTTCCTTCTCGAATTGATTCGTCATCAAGGAATCCTTTTGAAATATGTTCACTTCATCAAGTAATTTGAAAGGAAGGAGATGTGCTCATGTGAGGGGAAGACTAAGACTGTTCCCGCTTTAGAGGAGGATTTCCAAGTCCTTTCTTTACAAACCCGTGATGAAGGAAACACATTTTTCTAGGGTTTCAAGTTGAGAATACAATTCTAATGAGGAAGTGTGTGAAGGGTCTTTGAGAAAAGATTTGTTTGGCAACAAATGCATTTTATAAAGACCAAGTAGTATAGAATATGTGTTTTCACACATGAAAGGGACAACTGAAGAAAAGACAAGAGAAAGATAAACTGAAAAGATAAAGAAAAAAAATCACGCATAGAGGGCACAGGGGGATCTGGTTACGTGGGGTCAGATTTGACTTTATTTATATAGAGTAGGTAACTGCGGTAAGAAGCGAATGATCACCAATCCCCAACTAGATAAAAAAGGATGCACAAAAGAACAGTAAAATAAACAATTAGGTCAACATGGAAGGATGCCTAAATTCTCTCGACGCTTTACGTCGTTCCCAATTTACCAAAAGTCAATCACAAACATGGAAGAATGTAGATACATATAGAGGAAGGTCTACAACACACACACCACACCTGTATCCACGCACCAACAAGGGTGATGAGGGTCATCTAGGTACATATAGCACAATCATGGGGGAATCACATGTCACGAAATGCACACATATCTAATCTAAAGATCAAGAAGAGGGTCTCCCCCTAACACTGGCCGACCAAGAGGTTGTCAGCTTCCCACTTTAGATCATCAAAGGAAGGAAGACGATCCTGCAATGGTCTAATTTTTAGGGTAGGATCTTTTGATCCTCCCACGACAAGGGCCAAAGCAGAGGGACCTATAAGGTATTCGTTGCTTAGCTCTTGTGGGTCTAGGGTCAATGACCTAGTGAATATTGCTGACATGGTCGGGACTTCGTCCACCGAGTTGAACATGCACTTAATAGGAGCTCCATATTTCACCTTGGCAGACGGAGGAGTTTGCACCCGAGGTTCACTGCTAGACTCATTGAGAGACTTGGGAGCAGTGACAAACTCGGGGGAGGCTGGGACCGGTTCCATTACTAAGACAAAACAAGTCATTTTGGGGCCACATTTCGGAGAAGGTGGGATGTTCTTATGTCCTCCATTGCTAGAGGTGCCATGCTCTACTTTCTTCTTCATTAGGGGAGGTGAAATCCCCATAGATGAAACAAGGAGTGGTGAGGAAGAAGAGGAAAGAACCATAATAGACACAACCGAAGTGTTCACCATGTCTGCGGGCTTTGGGAAAGGCAAGACATCCGAGATGGAAGTGAACAAGGGCGACTTCGCCAAAGGAGTGATGAACACTTGCATCCTTCCGAGTACATGTGCGCTCACAGCGAGAACTAGAAGAGATTCAGGGATAGAAGGAGGGAAAGAGGAAGACACAATAGGAGACATAGTTTTCTCTTCCTCCTTCTTTTGTAAGGAGGCTTGCTCAACTAGGAGAGCCTTTTGTCAGTGCTTACACTCACATGCAAGGCAGTTTCTACGACTCTTCACACCAGAAGTCAAAACTTGTGAAGGGACAAAAGGATCCTACTCAGACATGGGAGTGTCCTCCATGACTGTCTCTAGTGGAAGGGTAGACTCCTGAATGGGAGAAGGAAAGGCAGGTTCAAAAACGGCGGGAGGAGTTGACTCTACCACCTTAGAGGTGGATCCTTTTATGTTTGGGGAACAGGAAGAGGCCGAGGGCTGAAATATCTCTGCAAACCTTTCTTTCTGTCCTACAAATAGTACCAGGGTTTCGGGGACCCATTAGGGAGATTTGATATCCTGACCTTGGGCTTTCGCCAAGGAGGCATCATCGGACTTAGTGGGTAGAACTTGAGTTTGTTCATCTAGTACTCTTCCCAAGAGAGGGGAGTAGATGAATCAGCTCGAGAGGGAGCAAGCTTCTCCTTTCCTTTCTGGGAGGACGAGATAGTTGGCTGCTCCACCATGGGAAGGGTCAACTTTGGTTGTCCCTTATCCCCAATTTTGTACTTCACATAACTTTTGAAAAGTAGGTCTGTTCTCTGTGGGAGCGGACCAACTAGAGTGGGCGAAAAGTGGTCCAATGAATATCCTCCACGGGACACCATAGGCTGATATCTAGTTTCATGTACTACATGCATGACACATTTGTGGGAAAAATTAAGGCACTTATGAATCAGAGAGGCGATCCCATTCATGGAAGCTAGCAAAGGTATTCTTAGCTTCACTTTGAATAGGTCCAACTTGAGGATGACATCGAAGACCATGTCTACACTTATGTACTACATGCACGACACATTTGTGGGAAAAATTAAGGCACTTATGAATCACAAAGGTGATCCCATTCATGGAAGCTAGCCAAGGTATGCCTAGCTTCACTCTGAATAGTTCCGACTCGAGGATGAAATTGAAAACCATGTCTACACTCCTAGATCTAAGTAGGACGGACAATGTTATCGATCAATAGGGTTTAAGAGAAGGTCCATCATGTGTGCGGATGACAGACTTTTTTTTGTCATATTCCTCCCTTTGTAGGGAGTTTAAGATTAACGTCTCCTTCGTGATGACATTCACTCTACTCCCAGGGTCGACTAGGACCCCTATCACAATGTTTCCATTGAGGCGAGCGAGAATATAAAGCAGAGAAAGTTTTCTGTTTGTTGAAATGTCTTGCAAGGTAAATGTTACATTCGACGAGTCGGTCGCAGGACGAGTAGAGGGAGTAATAGTAACCATGTTAACATATGCCTCAGGGTGAGAAGTAGAATTAGTGAGATCGATAATCATGTTAGCAGAATGTGACAAAAATGGGTCCGTGTATATCTGCAACTCAATGTTAGCTTTCACCACTAATTTGTTTGTGTTTTTTTTCCTCCATCAAGATGGATGCTACTGCCCTCGATGAGGTCTTGTATCTCATGACACGAGCACATACAACGTTTGATATCATGTTCGTTAACTCAATGGTACTAGCAATATGTGTTTTCTTCATACCAACTAGGGTATGGCTCTCTAATTGGTTTAGGAGGTGGCAAGGTAAGGATCTTATCTTTCACTAGATTTTGCAAGATGGAAGAATAAGATTTTGATAGCTTCGTAAACTTTCGATCGTGTTTGAGGCCGTTGTTATCCACAACGGCTACTACATTCACAATAGTTTTACCTCTTCTCGAGATCGATACGATAGATCTACCTTCAGAATGGGAGCATGAGGGAGGATCCCCAAATTGAACCACCATTTTCTAGCATTCTCGTAAATCCACACATAAATGTGCAAAATAAGGATACTTCATGAGGGTGAACTTCTCTTGCCAAGGCCTTTGTAAGTTCCCTATGAAGACCTTTTGTACATCATAATCGGGTAACAAATACGAGATATATGAGAAGAGTGCTTGGTACCATGCTATAAAGTCTGTAATCTTCTCATTGTCCTCGTGTTTTCACCTAACAAGGTTTGAGAAGGTAATCTTCGGTCCGATATTGGCTTGGAACTGTCGCAAGAACTGGTTCACAAGTTGATTGAACATGAAGTTGGAATTATCAAGAAAATAACAGTACCAATCTAGTGATGTATCTTTGAGGGATCGAGGAAATAGTTTAGCCATCAATGCATCATGATGGAAAAAGTTTGTGCACAAGGCATTAAAGGTGGAATCATGTGTCTGTGGGTCCCCTTTACCACCATATTTCTCAAATTTTAGAATCTCCATCCCTTGTAGGAAAGGATTGTTTCAGATTGCAACCGACAATGGGCTGTGTCGAAAGAAGGGCTAGAAGATAGGCTAGACTGAGGCCTGGGAAAGGTTTTCTAGCTGGTTCTACATCTTCCCCATATTATGAAGAAGGGTATTCAAAATAGGGTCATTAGAAGACATAAGACTGCTAGAACCATTGCCAGGGCCACTGCCAGAACTGCCACCAATACCATCGCCACCGGTGTGACCTCCACCGGTGCCACCACCGTGACCACCACCAAAGCCGCCACCAACGTCGCCACCACCAGTGCGACTTTCATCGGAGCTACCGCTAGAGCGAAAGCCACCACCATGAAATCCACCGGAATCACCTCCACTAATGCCACCTCCACTTCTGAAGTTTTCGTCGCCAAAGCGTCCGCCCATCATTCTACCAAATCCTCCACCACCTGAGGTGACAAAAGGGGTGAAGTGGAAACCCAAACTTTGACAATATCTAAACTTTCAGAAGTAGAAGGTATATTGACCAAGGGGATTGTCTTAGTCATATACACGGATATAGGAGGCATTGACATCTCTAGTTGTCTCTCGTGTTCCTCAAAGAGGCCACCTCGTATTAAGCGACCAAAGCTCAAGGGGGCACATGCTTCGACCAAACCGACGAGACTAGCCAAGAGTTCTATACATGTTCGGTATTTTTCCACCATGTATCTTATTTCATTGATCACCTTAGCAACCCTAGCCAACTTTGGGTTGCCTTCTAGGTGATTTTCCAATGCACCTAACCCCTTACCGAGACTAATGATGTATTCAGAAGGGACACAAATGACCTCATGCTCCGCTATAGATGAGGAGGTAGGTGACACAGGAGGAGTAGGGATGGAATCCATTTCATCAAGAAATCTAGATTTTCCTTGCGCTACATGCTCCCATGTAGAAAGACTGACCGTAGACCTAGAGAAAAGGTTGGTAGTGAAGTTAGAGGAGAACTTTATCTTGTCCATCAGAAGGTGTCACAAACTTCTTCTAACAATATGCCCAGAGGTCGTAGACTAAGTCGTGAAGCTCATAAACATTGACAACACACCAAGGTACAATGACCAAGAGGTATATGAGAAAAAGTTTAGGATGTCAACAAATGGATAGATGTTGGTTCATGTCGGGTTCACCAAAAAATTGAGAGAGGGGAACCACAAACTGCAAGGCCCCAAGTCACAAAAGGACAAGAGCGAAAAGGCTGCCCTAACCCACCTCAATTTAAGGGGAAGTTATGATGATGAGGATGAGAATGATGAGGATTATGCATCCTTCAATAACTTTACAACCCTGAATGTTGGAAGGAGACTAGATGAGTCGACCTATAGAGTCAGGTTTGTATCTCAGGAAGCTCTCTATCTAAGGACAAAAGCATGGTTCTAGGATGACAACATGACACACTCGCATCTCATAGGTGCACTGGTGTCTGTATGGCCAGAGAATCGAAAAGACAAGATTCTAACTTAGGAAGGGAGACTATCAATCTAATCTAGAGGTTTTTAAAGTGATAAAATGAGATTAAGTAAAGAAAAATGAAGATACAAATATGATAAAAGAAATGTGTTACCTCCAAGGTGATGAAGATGATCTTGTGCAATGCTCTCCTCACCAGCTTGATCCAAGTTCTCTCCACCTACACACAATAAAGGGAGAAATTTTTGAGGTTGTATAGGGGCCTACCTCAGTCAGACCCCCGTCTTGGTGTTTCCACCTCCATAGACAACCAAGTTTGGGATAGTAGAAATAAATGATAAAGGAAAGAAACTACAAGCTACATAAACACATAAAACACTACAAGCAGTATGTGCTTACTCAATCAAAAGCAAGAGGAGAGATTGTAGGAGCTTATTGCCTTCGTCCAAAGCACTCAAGGCTTGTGGAGGAGTGAACGAGAGGGACTCAAGCCTCTGTTTCCACAGTGTTTGTCTTGTACTCGTCCTGTTGGAGTGATGGAGTAGTGGATTGTTTTAATGGAGTGAATGGTGCTGCTACAAAGCTTGAAATGCTTGAAAATGGTGGAGAAAATGTGAAGGTATGGATTAAATATCTTGCCAAACTCTACCCAAACTTGAAAATAGATGAGAGTGAAGATTATGAAGAGATGGATGAAAAATGACCATATTCAGGTTGACCAGCCGAAGAGGGACATTAATCTTCAACTTCCAATAAAAAATGTAACGCCTCTGCAGTCTCCAGCCGTAGGAATCTTCCAGGGACATAAGTGCATCATGCAGACATTTGTGTGACGCAAGGGAATCCCCAATAGAAATGCCCCCATCGACACACAAAACAGGCACCAAGTGGAATACAGGTAGCAGGCTTAAGTGGAATTAAGCCTCCACTTTTGATTTTCTAAAGTGTTAAGGGTCAAAAGGGAATCTGTGTTAGGGGTGAAAATTCATGTTGATACAGATATGTAATAACCTTTTCAGAGTAACATATACTTTGGGGAGAGTAAGTCAAGATAGTAAATTTTCTAAAGGCATTGAGTTGGCCACAATGAATTGGTGGTTTCACTAGATGTAGGGTACCTATGTTAAATTAATTCAACTTAATGAGAGAAAGGTTAGACCTAACTACTATCAATCAAGGAGTGAATGAGGTAGAGGTTGGACAAGAATTCCAAAAATACAAGAGACATGTGCTCATTATTCTAAATTTACTTAAGTAAACTTAATATAAGGTACAATTATATAATTGCACCAACACTTATCTCATTATACATTGCTATCCATACAATTCTATTTTAATAATTTCCTTGCAACTTTTTCCTCTAGACTTACATACAATTTGGAATAGGTTGTAAATATCTATTTTGTTTTATGATCTTCATTGGTTTTGACAACATTCTTTTCATCATAGTGATTATTATTGCTCTAGTGTGTCTATGAACTTGTGGAAAGTGACACTCTAATCGTTTTCTTGGTCAACATGATTTCTTGCCTCATTTAGTCTATCAATCTTTAGCTATACTTGTGGAAGTTCAATACCTTGTGACCAACCTCTCCATAACTATACTGATTTTTGGTTAACCATCTAGCTTTTCCTCTTGGGTTTTGACTATACTTTTTTTTAGCAGTGTTGGACTCTCCTTCATTTACATGCTATCGTCTACCACAGTTCGATTTTCCTCTTCCTCCAAAATTATTTAGCTAGTTCCTTGACATATTTTCCTCCACCTTCAAATCATATAGATAGTCCGCTTTTATGAGCTTCATTCTAATCACACTAAACACATCTTGAATGTATATGCAATTTTTATTAGCATACCTCGAGTTTTTTCCCTTTTTATCCCTTACATGGCTATCTTGAATGTTGAAGTTATACAATTCCTCCATGTAGTTTGTAATATTCATTTCCCTCTACTTTAAGCTTTTGGTTTTTTAGGCAAAGAGCATATAGCCCATATATTAATAATATATAAATATAGGTTTTCTTATAGATCAAATATTATTAGTATCAGAGGCTCTTAATAGTTAGATATCACACTTCTTTTACAATTAACAAAATACTAGGCCTTGAAACACATGTATTCTACCATGATAACTCTAGATACAAATACCATTATGCATATTTGCAAATACCTATATACAAAAGGAGCAAGTGCTAACCTATTGTTCAACAATCACAAAATTCAAAAATATAGTATACTAACTTACTCCTCCATCTACTCAAGTTGTACCTCATTTTCATCTTGTTGCTCATGCATATCACCCTAGTCTATTTGTGTTAGTGGGGCAGCAATATTTGGAACTTCCATCACTGACACCTTCCTATCAGGTCCCACCAAAGTCTTCACTATGACTTCACTATCTCGAGGGGACACCAAAGCAAATCTCTTTGATACTCATGTCTTGTTTTCAACACTCATCGCCACATGTCCTCTTGACATCATCCTTCACCGTCATTTGGGCCCACCTTACCGGCATGTTAAAGAGACTAATCATCTCATCTTGTTAATATCCATCTATCTTCCTAATGAACCTTAGTGACATCATTATCCACTAACTCCTACCGCCATGATTATGTCGAGGAGATTCTTGAGACTTCTCCTCAAGATTCCACTGTCACCTCGATGCAGCTTCATCATTTCATTGAAGAGACCCAAAAATGACTCCTATCGATGTGGTGAAGTCTCTCCAATAAATGATAATCATCACTTACTCACATGGCATGTACCACCTTTATGTCCTTGCCACATGCCAAACTCTCACTAGCCTATAGGGTCAAACCGATTCATTGCTTCCATTTGGAGAGATGGCAAGCTGATGCTACATGTCCATCTATGTTGCATTATTTACCATTTCATAGTATCGAAGGGACTCATTATTTTGTCCTACCGACATGCACCCGTCTCTTTGATGAAGTGCATATCGAGATGGTGAGGGGACTAGCCACTAAGTCCTGCCAAAATCTACCTATCAACCTGATAAAGGACCTTCACCGCAAGTCTTGTTGATGTCATCCTTCACCTTCATTTGGTCCCACCTTATCAAAAAGAAAAAGAGACTAATCCTTTCATCTTTCCAATATCCATCTATCTTCCCAATGAACCTTAGTGATGTCATTCTCCACTAAGTCCTACCACCATCTTTATGTCGAAGAGACTATTGAGACTATCTCATTGAGATTCCACTATCACCTTGATGTAGCTTCATCGTTCTAACGAAGAGACCCAAAAATGACTCCTACCAATGTGGTGAATTCTCTCTGATTCACACTTCAAGACATCCACTTTACATCCTTGCCATGTGTCAAATTCTCGCTAGCCCATAGGGTCAAACTGAGTTATCACTTTCATTTGGAAGGATGGTGGGTTGTTTCCACCTATCCATCTATGTCACATCATTCACCATTTCGGTATTGAAGGGACTCGTTATTTCCTCCTTCCAACATGTGCCTATCTCTTAGATGAAGTGCATATCAGGATTTTGAATGAACTAGCCACTAAGTCCCACCAAAAACCACCTTTCAACCCGATGAAGGACCTTCACGACATGTCTTGCTAACATCATCCTTCATCATTGTTTGGTCCCACCTTTTCGACAAGTCGAAGAGACTAATCCTTTCATCTCGTCGATATCCATCTATCTTCCTTATGAACCTTAGTGATGTCATTCTCCACTAATTCTTGCTACCATCATTATGTTGAAGAGACTCTTGAGACTATCTCATCAAAATTCCATTGCCACCACAATCCAACTTCATTGTTCCATTGAAGAGACCCAAAAATGACTCCTACCGATGTGGTGAGGTCTCTCCAATAAATATTAATCATCGCCTGTTCACATGTCATGTGTCATAAATCTAATTTGAACCCCAACTTTGAAACCTGTAAACTTAGGAAATTTTTTACTAAGTCTTTTATACCGAACCTTCTTTTGACTTCAATCATGTACATTGTTGCAACCTCTCCTTTTCTCTAGTCTCCTCACTAACTGGATTAGTTCCATCTCTCCTTTGATTCCCTTTGTCATTGATGGCAAAACCAAATTCTCAGTGCCAACTAACCTACTCTATACCAACTCCAAATTTTCTAAGGCATTTCTCATTAATGAGTTAAGTGATATCTTTGATGCTCGATAACTGCAACCATGTGACCATCTTTGAAGAAGCTTGACATTCTAATTTTTGTATTGCACTGATTCTTTCACTACAATCCCAGATAGGTTTGGGAATGCATCAAAATTAACTCCATCATCTGAAATGGTCATTTCTTTTTTTGACATCCCATATTTGCAAGCTGATCTACTAGCATATTCCCTTCACAGTATGTGTATGAAATATGGAAAGAGTGGAAGTTTTCTAATAGAGCCCATGCATTTTACATAATATATTTTAAATTCCAATTGTGATAAATTCTCTCCTTGCATCCATTTATGATTATTAATGAATCACCTTCAACATGTATTTGAGATATGCCTAGGTGCCTAGCAAGCTTTAAACCATGCAAAACTGCCATTGACTCTGCTACATTATTTGTTCCAGGTGGATGGAAAATTGACTTGGCTTCTTTTAACACACCATAGGAATCTCGAATACACACCCTTACACATGAAACACTTGGGTTCCCTCTTGAGGCACCATCAAAATTTAACTTAAAGAACCCTGGGATCGATGGCTTCCATTTAACCGAGTTCCTATCAATCCTTGACTTATGAGCTTATTTAAAACTACCTTTGAAGGGTAAAAATATACCTTTCCAATTCTTTAGGATACTATCATTCCATGATGTGATGAGAGAACTAACACCTTTATGGTTTTGAACATATGCATTGGCAACTTCTATGACTGATTTTTCAATTATAGCTTGAACATTTTGCATTGAGGAAGATACTTTTCTAAAAAAATGCTTATTTTGTTCCCACTAGATAGACCAAATTACTATCGCTGGAATTAAATGCAAAATGCATGCAAAGAAAGAAGATTTATATAACACCGACCAAGTTGAAAAAAGGTCCCAAACTATTTTTTGTATTTAGGGGTAAATTTTTTTAGTTTTTGCAGTATGAACTTCCAACATAGCTGATCATATGAGCATTGTAAAAATAAGTGATCAACATCTTCAAAATATTCCCCACATAAAACAAATTTTAAAGGCTCAACAAGGCTTAGTTTGGCTAGCCTATCACTTGTGAGCACTCTTTTTCGTAACACTAACCATGTGAAACTACCTACTTTTGGCAGAATCATGTTATTCCAACATAATGAGTAAGCTCTTTCGGATTGTAGTTGGACATCTTTGTTAAGAAGAGATTTATACCCCTACCTCACTGAATAAAACCTATCTTTGTATGGTGCCCATATGATTTGATCAAGTTTCCCTATTAGGAACACTTGTCTCTCTGCTAAAATATGCTAAATCAAGTCCTTTTGTGCTACTATTGTCTGTGTTTTCGAAAGATCCTTCCATTTTAATTTACTAGTTACTTCATCTACTGAGCAGACATAATCACTTAACCTAGTTCCCCATAAATGTGATAACACTGATATGGCTGATTTTAATTCTTGGATGCCCTTCAGAGGAGGATATCCATTCCAAGAATCATTCCAGAAGTGAACTTCTTCTCCTTTATGCACTTCCTAGGAGATGTATGAAGTGACAACTTCCCTATATGAGACCATAGAGTTCCACAAGGCTGAACCATCAGGAGGATTAGATATAGTGAATATTCTTGCCAAATTTTGTCTATCTAAAGATTTGGCTTGCACTATCCTACACCATTTGGAATCTGATTTGGTGAACATTTTCCATATCAATTTTCCCCCAAATGACCTATTACGATTGGAGATATTATGAATGCCTGCCCCGCTCTTAAACTCATCAGAAGACATGCTATCTAATGAGATTAAAGGAATTTTTTTCCTATTGTTCATGTTCCCTTTCCATAAAAAATACCTTATATTCTTCTCTATTTGAGTAAAAATTGATTTCAAAGCCTTGAGGATTGTCATGAAATAATTTGGAATCACTGCTAACACAGTCTTTACTAGCAAAATGCGACCAAAAAGTGATTACTATCTAGCTTTCCAAGATGATATTTTAGATTTAATCCTTTCTATAACTTTGGCCAGTAAGAAATTTTATTTGTTCCCATAAAGAATGGAATCCCTAGATATGTGCATGGTAGTTCTACCAATTGAAAGCCTAAAGTCTTTACAAATTTTCTTCTGATACCTGACTTGGAATTAAAGAAATAAATCTTAGACTTGTGGGAATTTATTTTCTGATCTAATACTGAATAATACATGTCTAGAATAAGCTTTATTTTTTTAGCCTCTGTAAGGCTTTCTTTTCCAAATAATAGAGTATCATCAACAAAGAGAGTGTGTGTTACTGAAATGTTTGATTAGGGAATGTGGATGCCTTTCCACAAACCTTGATTGTGCCTTGACTTTATTGTCCTACTCAAGACTTTAGCCATAATTATAAAGAGAAAAGGAGAAAGGGGTCCCCTTGCCTTATCCCTTGTGTGGAATTGAAGAAGCCTAAAGGTGACCCATTTATTATAACTAAAAATTATGCTCCTGATAAGCAAGAAAAATTCCACTTACACCACTTATTGTCGAAACCAAAATTTTCCAAGACTTTCATTAAGAAACTCTAATCAGCTCTATCGTATGCTTTCATCATGTCCATCTTTATAATGAAAGATGATAGAAAATTAGAACTAATAGTGTGGAGAACTTCATGTGCAACAAAGGCTTCTTCAATCGTTTCTCTACCCGATACAAAGCCCCCTTGCTCTTGTGAGATAATTTTGGGGAGGAGATTTTGCAATCTAAGATATATTGCCTTTGTGAAGATCTTGTAGATTGTATTACATAACAAGATGGGTTTGAACTCTGCAATTTTTTTTGGCTCCTTTGCCTTTGGAAAAATTGCAATGTTTGTTACATTAAAGTGGTTCAATATTGTTCTAGATTTTTGTGATTCTTCCAGGGCTAAAAGAAGTCAAAGCCCAACACATCCCTGTTGAAAATTGTCCTAGCTTAATACTTTGTAAACCTTTAATATGTTTGATCTAAATATGATTTTCCTTTCTTACAGATTATTTGTGGGTGATTACTTGATTAATCCATTTTATTGTTTGTAGAATGTAGACAAAAGTTGATAGAAGAAGTAGAAAGAAGTTGATAGAAGAAGTAGACAGGATATTAGAAAGATTACACATGCATATAACGTGGAGAAAACCATTTTGAGTAAAAAACTCCACCAAGAATTAATCTATTATTCAATTTCTGAAGTAGATTACAATAGCTCCAATTCTTGCTTGAGATTGCCTCCTTTTCCTTCACCAAAACTTCTTCACAGCCTGCAATAAAACTGATAATAATTCTCTTCAACTTGCTTGAGATAAATAGGCTTTGATCAGCTTTGTAAACTCCAAATGAGTTACAATTACAATGCTCAAGCCCTATCCCTAAAAGGTACGCCTACCTCTTGCAAGTAAAGTTATACCGTGAAGAACAATGTCAAATCCTCAACTTCATCCATTTGGGCGTCCCAAACTGAAGTGTTAACTCAACGTTTATTTTGTAAATAGCTTAAGGCTTCATCCTCAAAGTAGGCGCCCAAAAGAGGGCCCACTTAACTAAGCCTTCTGAAATATCTCAACATGCAAAGGAGTTAATTCCAAGAATCCAACTTGGGTGCCCAAAGTGGGTCTAAGTTATTTCTTGTTAACTGTAACATTTCTCAACACCATTCATGCAAGAATGGTCATCCCCTGTTAATTGAAGGTAGTCCATGTTATTTGTCATGCAACTCAAGTTATTAGCCATGCATTCCAAGTTAAATGAAGTCAACTAGAATTCAACTAAAACTATCTGAAGATAATTGAACCATAACTGAACTGAACTGAACTTCAATCCCTATTTTATAGGTACTTAACATGCATAAATCAAAATCCCCATTTTATAGGAACCTAGGATGCATTTTTGAAGTGTACTCAATTCACCAACCAATTAACTAAACTAAGGTGGATCCCACCTCCCATGTGTGTGCCCATGTGCTCCTGTTTTATAGGATCTAACTCCAAGGCATCCCCACATGCTCCTAATAGTTAGAACTAATTACAAATGTCAATTAACATGATTATTTCATCAAATATTATTCTCTTCCTAATCCTAGTATTGTTCAACACATTCCAAGGACTTGGGAGATACATGAAATAAATAATGTTTAGGATTGCAATTAAATGGCATCATATTTCCAACAATCCCAACACTTTTGGAAGAAATAGATTTTGAAACCATCGGGTGTTGGAACCTTATCTGATGACAATGAAAAGACTAATTTTCTCAAATTTTCTAAGGTAAAAGGTTTCATCAAATCCTCATTTTCTTCTCAAGAAATGAGATTTGGTATCGCATCCAATAACACTTTCTCATCCTAATTTAGCTGATTTGATCCAACTCTTAATGGAGTTAGAATATTTTTTAAAAAATGACCCCTTCTTTTTGAATCTCCTTTGCATTTGTAATCAAAGTTCTTGTTGAAACATCTTGAATTGAAAACATTATTTGTACAACTCTTTTGAATTGAGTAGATGTGTGAAATAATTTTGTGTTGACATCCCCTTCCTTTAACCATAATTCCCTAGATTTTTATCACCAATGCATTTCTTCTCTCTTGCCTAACTCCTCCCACACCAACTGCAAACAAATTTTTTTTTCATATGTAATTGAACCTAGACCATGTTGTATTATGTGTTCATGTATATCCACTAATTATTTTTCTACCTCCTCTTTATGAACAAAGATGTTCTTAAAAACTTGAACATTCCATATTTTTATTTGATGTTTAACATACTATAGTTTTTTTTAAAATTGGAACATTTTTGTACCCTTCTGGTGAGGTGCATTGACCCACCATTGTCATAGAAGAGGAAGAAAATGTGGGTGTTTGAACCAAATCTTCTCGAATTCAAAGGAAGGCATATGCTTTACCATAGAATTTAATCCCAATATGGATAATAAAATTGCATAATGATCTGATCCTATAAAAGGCAATATCTCTGAGACCAAATTATATGCCCTTAAAAACCATTTTTGTGATGCTATGAATCTATCTAAACACTATGCAATCAGCATAAAACTTTTCCTTCAGTTTGTTTAGGTGAAGTTACCCTTCACAGGTAAAATATCTTTCAAAGCATTGTCTGTAATGAAAGAACTAAAGTCTTCCATTATTTTATATGGTAGACACATACCTCCTTTATTCTCCTATAATGGCACCATCACATTGAAATCACCTTCCAATATCACTTTTTCATTTCCCAGGCCTTGAAGAACATTTGTTAGAACGTCCCATAGCTTCTTCTTATCATAGGTAGATGTTGGCCCATATATATTTAGTAGTCAAAATTTTAGATCAAAGCTTACCACCCTTATTATCTGCCAATTATTGTCACTATTGCTTGCGTCAACGGTCACTATTCACAGATTCCACAACGTAACTAATACACCAGAAGCTCCTTGAGTAGGTACATGTGTTGATTTCCATTTTCCCCATTTCAACATTGATGCCTCATGCATTTCCTGAGATCTTTTAGACTCCTGTAACAACACTAAATGTGCCCCACAAGCATCTAGTTGATGCTTGAATTGAGCTCGCTTGTCAGAGGCATTAATGCCTCTGATATTCCAAGAGAACACCCTCATTGTAATCGAAGAGAGCAACATGCTCTCATTGGTCTATTTCTCACTAAGATGCTTACATCCAATGTGGTTTGTACCCTACATCAATATCTTCCTTTAGCTTGGTAACCTTAGACTTTCTTCCTCTTTTTCTTGGATATTTTTTAACTATTTCCTAAGAGGAAGGTGTTTGTGATAAGGATAAAATTTGTGAATAGTCAAACCCTTGAATGATTTCTGCATCAATTTCAATATTGTCCTCTTTATGTACTTTTTGATTATTTGAAGCTTGAAGATGCTCTACTTGTGGGGGTGATAATTCAACCTCTTCATTTAAATTACCCTTCCCTATTTCATCAAAAATATTAGAGCCTATTGAAAAAAGAAGCTTATCAACTAGTTCTTCCAACTTATCTGAGAAACCTTTCTATTTTAAATTTACTATAGTATGACTCTCAACGCTCTCATTAGCTGAATTCTCATCATTTTCAATGGCTAGAGATTTTCACTATTAAGTATTTTTTGTTGAGAGCAACCACCTATTTGCAATGAGGCAGAACTATGTAATTCTTTTCTGATAGGCTTTAGAGATATCTGAACTAATCTCCCATTAAACATCAGACGACGGATAATGTCATCCAACTGATTTAATGTGATTGATGAGCTAGATGGGATGTATATATTTAAAGTCACATTACTAGGTTGCTTATTCTGCTTGCCTCTACGATTTGGTATTATAGGAAGTATCACAGATGGATCTTTATCTTTTGTATTGGAGAGTGCCCATTATCTTCAATGTGGACTATAGATTCAATTACCTTATCAACCATCAAATATTTATTTTTCTCCTTGTTGGACACAGGTGATACCTGCATTGGGTCTTCTTGCCCTTTCATTGCATCTTCTTGCCCCTTAAATCATTCGATATCAAAAAACGCTATTTTAGTGTGTTCTATAGAGTGACATATATTGCATGCATTATGTGGATTTTCCACAACAATTTCTTGGACCCATTTACCATAGTTAGAGTTCATATGTATTTAACTTGGAAATATTTTTGTGGCATGCAATAATACATAAACCCTAACAGGTTTTGAGGGGTTTTTGAAGAACTCCATATCATGTTTAAGGAAAATCCCTACATGATTTTCCATGATTTCTATTAGTTTGAGTTCTCTATATTTCAGGGGTAAAGAATGCAACTGGATCCAAAATAGAACAAATTTCACCTCAAACTATTATGGTTTAAAATTTGGTGTCCATGTTTACATGTATAGACACGAACCTTCATAAACCCACAACTTTACTTTGAAGATAGCATCTCTATGAATCTTTGTATCAAAAAGCACAAAAAGGATACCCTTCACTTGATCTAGGTAAAAAAAGTCAATACCCCTTCCCATTCTTCAAATAATAGATTTTTCAATAATTCTATATCTAAGGCGAGGTTCCAAAACTTATAGATTAGGGCTTGTTGCCGAAGGTCTTGGATTTGAGCTTGCAACGGATCCTCAGAGAATGTAATATTGAAAATGCACTTATTTTGTGACCCACACTTATTAGCTTGTAGACTTTGTTGTGAGGGTTTTTGCACATATATTTCACTTTGTTCTGACTCTTTACACTTCCGTTGCAATGTAGGTTTTTTAATATCGTGTGCTCTATTCTTATTCACTTTCTTCTTGTTATGCTTCTTTTTCCCCTTTCTTTGATTTGTAATATTTGAGACCCCTGCTTGGTTAGCTTGCTTTTCGGCCTTCCATTTAGGTTCATCAATCCATTGATGAACATCTTGTATCTTTGCCTTTGGTTCGATAGAAGAAACTTGCTCATTTTGAATATTTTGATTTTTCTGCTTCTCTAAATCCCTTTTATTTTGATACTCATTCTTCTCAAGGCCATTCTGCTTTGCATGCAAACCATTTTCCTTATCAACAATCCTTTGGTTTTGTGAGGGATATTTATTGCTCTATAGATGTTCTTGCTGACCTTTTGAGTTGAAGGGAATTCCTCTATGTGTGAGCTCTTTCCATGCAAAATTTCTACTTCGAAAAGATTCATCTGATTTTGCTAAAACCTTAACCAACGACTCCTCTGTATTTTTGTTTGATTTGAAATCCACTTCACTTTCTCTGTAGATTCAATTCAAGAACTCTGGATTAGCTTCATATTTCCTTTGTTGTAGACTTTCCCTTTGCGAATAATGAGATCTGTCACATTCGCATATATCCAGAACTTCCTGTTTGCTTCTATCCAAGTGCTTGTGAGAGCGAAATGGGACCCAATTTGGCTTTGTAAATTTGTGCCTAATCGCATCTATCCCATGCCTTGCACAATACCAAATTGTATTGCTAATGGGTCCACGAGTATAAGGAATCTGTCTACTACGGTCACATGGGTCACGAGGAGGATGAATCCTAGGTCCACAAGCATGAGGAATCTGCCTGTTGTAGTCATGATGGTCATGAATCCTATATTTTTCTAATAAATAGTTGTTATTCTGCCATGTTCGCTCTGAGAAGTAGATGTTATTCCTCCATGTTCACATACAATTATTCCGCTTTAATCTTTACATCTTGAATAAAACTTATTTTATAGTTCAATAGTAAGAATCTAGCCTTCAACTTTGCAACACTTAATCCCAAGATTTGAACTTCTCTGTATCTTCCTTTTGTCTCTCCATTTATACATGAATTCACCATAGTTGATCCCAAGATTTAAATATTTGTTGCATTCCAATTTGTCGTGTTGTGGTGATCTTTTTCGACTAATGAATTGAGTTTTTTATTTGAATCACCCATTATAATAATCTTCAATATTTAACTTTTACCAAGGATGCATATATTTTTAATACCAAGATTCTATGAAATCAACCCATTGACATGTCTTTGTCACTTGCGAGATGTTTCCCACATTTTGAATTGTCTTATGCTAGTAATCATCCTTAGATTGTGAAAGCACCTTTGTTAATGCATATAGCAAATTAGAGATATAAGTTTAAACTTCACAAAGATATTGTAGGATCAAAACTCAATTCCTTTCTAGCATTATTAAAAAATCATTCCGTAAACATCATGTTGCCATTCTAACCTGAAATTTGTTATTTTTAGTATCAATGAAAATGAATCTCCCAAAAATATCAAGCTGTTCACATTACCTAGCCAAGCTCTCAAAAAGAAGTTTCCCTTGTGATTGCTTAGAGGTAATAAATTTGATAATAAAATATTTATATGTAGCTTCTTGTCAATAGATCATGATTTGGTGATTATTTTCAATTCTCTTAGATTACTGTTCAAATACAATTCTACTTGTAATTGGATTGTCCATAATCAAACTAGGACTTCAAATTGGCCTTCTAAAACTTATTTATGCATAGATTTATTAAGATAACCATGATCTAGTGTAGAGGCAAAAACACTTTGCCTTGAACATTATCTAAAGTTTGGCCTTTGGTATACTCTTCAACTAGCCCTTAAAGTTTGGACACAACAATACAAAAACCTGCGATGTCAGTTGAAATCTCCAACCATGTGATATGTCACTTGAAGGTCTTAGGCAAGAATTTGCTGGCGATGGAATTGTTTTTCAGGATTCAATTGAGGAAAATGTTCTGGATGATATCAAAATTGGGTGCTTTGTTCCCTATTTGAGGGATTGTGCAGAACAAGGGTTTGCTTTTGTTTACTGCAGTTTGTTGACTGCGATCACAAATAGAAGGAAAAGTTTGGGTTCTTTATAAACATCTCTCTGGAAGAAGAATTCATGAAATATTGGATGCTTCGAAAGCCCGACTGTAAACTTGAACTTTTTCCTCAGGTTAAAGCATATGTGATTTGATACCTGATCTGTCATATTTGACTCACTACATCTTGAGAAGTATAGCTTCTGTACTTATTCTTCATTTGGTTATGTTATAAAATTGATGAGACATTTTATGTCATGATGTCTGCAGTTCTTGATCCTCGCGAGCAATTCTAATGTGTCCATAAATCATATAACAACAGATTCTGGCAAATAGTAATTTTATAAATATTTGGAAGTTGCCTAACATTTTGCAGTTGGCGGCATTTCTTTTAGTTGCTTGTTTTCAATTTCGTCAAAGCTTTTATAAGCTGCTCTACCAGCTAATATACTTCCTACTGTGTCTTTTCCCCGGCCTTAGAAAATTACTAAGTACAATAACTAAGCACAGCAAATTTAGTTATCTTCCCTGGCCTACAAAATTGGAAGAAGGTCGTGAGTGGGAAGTGAGGGCGGTTCGCACAAGGATTAGACAAAAATGTCAAATTCAGAGAACTGTAATTTGGGTGTTGCGGAACTGTAACTTAGACTGAATAACATGGCACATATTCCACAATCGTACAATGCCATTGCCATCCAATACTCGATTCAAGATTATCCAATTGAAGGAGACGCTGCAAATTCTGGTTACTAGACACAAAACCCCTGAAGACTCCTCTGTATATAGCACTTATGGGATCTATTACGGAGCCCTAACCCAAGAGTTACAACTAAAAAAGACACACAAATGTCAATAAAATAGTAACAATCTAGCATTTTTGAAGGGAAAAGTAGGTTATAAACAAAGAGACGTTACAAACTAAACAAGACCTACAAAAATCAAACTAAACCTTTCTTTTTATGTGATTGCAGAATCATTTGGTCTAAAGATTATATCTTAGACATAACTTTCATGTTCATTATCAACGTCCATCCATTGCATCACCATCTTTATTGTAATCAAAAGAAATTAGAGAAGCTGAAAAATGAATGACAAATAGTGTTCAATAATGAGTGTGGAACATTTGTTCCAATCTATTGTTCTCTAGCCAAAAGTATTGAAGTTTGGAAATCCAAGGACCAAACAACAAACCTACACCCAAAATTGAAAGGAGAGAGAGGTCAAATAGTAGCAAGGTTCTAAATAAATGACGAGTTATTAGATTCTATATAAGTATTAAGTTTATTAGAGGTCTACACTTTTACAAATTGATTTAAATAATCTTTATGAACCTCTAATATAGACCTTATAATATACATTTTTATAGAACTTATAAAATAATTAAGAATAAATTTTATAAAGATAGTCAACTAGTGACTTGAAAAAAAAAAGCTTCAGTAAATAATCAATTAACACTTGGTTTGAATCTTTATTGACCCTATCGGTAGATCTTTTGAGGGGATATGAACATTAAATATAACTAAAATTAGGAAGTTATGAAGAGGTAGGTTAGAGGTTCGATTTGTGAACATTAGTCCTCATTCTATTTGCTTTTCTCTCTTGCATATATATCTTAATCATGATCAGGTGGTTGCATTTGAAAAGACATCAAAATCTGTTGCTAGGGCTAAGAAGGTGGCCATGGGTGGGATATCCTTTTCAGATGGCCTTATTTGGGAAGCTCTTCATGTACAAGGTCTGAGACTTTAGAGAGCAATTTGGATCCACACTTACTCTTAAAATGGGTCAGAAGATTTTCATATCATCACAAACAAATTTAGTTGAGTTGAGCAGAATGTCTAATAAACTCAATGGTAAGGGAATCGTGGCCACCCTCTCTGCTCAAATTGTCATATAATGACTGAAAACGTGAAGGGCTTTATTTAGATTCCAGGGGGGGCTACTTCCTCTTCCTCCTTATTATACAATCAAATTGTTAAGGGGTATTTTGGTGATGGTGGAACCTCAAATCCATGACTTCCTCAAGCCACTCTTCTTCACCATCGTTCTTAGATCTTAAGCATACTCCACCTTCACCATTACTCTTCTCAAATAGCAGTGAATTCTGAGTTATCCCCTCCCACAACTGAAGATAATTAATCTTGATTGTTCTTTACATATGGGTATTGTATCAAGAAGGTTGTTGGTATTTTAGAGTCTTAGACTTACACTTGCAGACGCATTTAAAAAAATTTCTTTAGAACTTTTAGCAAACCATTTTGAACATACTCTGCAAATAAGACATCCCGTGAGATCACTTTTCTTTGAGGCATTTTGTGAAACAGTTTTGGGACCATGTAAATGTATACTTGCTTAAGGAATTTTGTCATAGTATGATTGCCTTGTTCTTGTTCCTTTGTTCACTTAAGGTTTTCTATTATACTATTGTTATTGTATGGTTCCAAATTCTGAATGGTTTTTGCAGTCCTCTAGTTATGTTGCCATGGTGGTACATTGTATCCACTATCTTGTGCATATAGTTTGCTTTCTGCCAATCGTTTTATATATATGTCAGTGTCCATTAGTCCTTATTGCTTACTACGATAGAGTCTTCTCTTAACTAGAATAGTTGTGATATGCATTCTTCAGTGTCATGGTCATCCCACTCTTTGCGAATATTTTAGTAGACTTAATTCATCTTTTTGGGTACTGCTCGGAGATCTACCCACAATGCATTTGCTTTCTTTTCCCCACTTCCTTTTAATGTTCATTTTCTAATATGACCTTCTCTTTCGCAGTAGGTACACCATTTGTTAGGTCTGGGCAAATATACTCCTCTTTTTTCCATGATGTCTTGTTGGAGTCTTACCTACTCTACTCCTAATTTAAGTTTTTCCAATTCCTTGCTTTCTCTCTCTTTGTCTTGTTTGCGTCAGGATTGGTTTTCAATCCGACATGCAAATGTAACTAATTTTGGATATGTATTGAAATTTTTTCCATGCAATGCTATTTTGATTTGCAGTAGGACTCTAGAGATGAACCACTCAATCTTTTGTTTGTCAATTAAGGATTCTTTTATTCGTCTAGTGACCTCTTTGAATCTTTTGTCAAATTCTTTGATTATTTTATCTTCATGTTGTGTTAGTTCTCTCGGAGTTTACTAACCCCTTCTATAGGTAAATCTAGGGTGGAAACTTTTTCTAGAAATTTTGTTTTACTGTTTCCTAGCCTTTATTACGACTAGGATAGTTTTTCTGATACCATCTTAAAGTTTCTCTTTAAAGAGAACCAAAAAAGTCAAGCATTTTTGTGTTGTCTCTAGATATTTGTTGTCTTTTCTATAGAGACTCCAAGCTAAACAAATGTTTGGTTGCTTCACTTTTGTCTTGTCTAAACATGGGTAATTTCATGGTGGTGTTCATGATTGGTTCTTTTTCTAAGTCACTATTTGTATATCCTATATCAAAGTTATATCTCTCAATATGTCTATATTGTCTTCATCTCCTTGTTGTCCACTTGTGTTTTATTGTTCTAGATGTTGTTCTACTTCCTCCATCTAAATCCTTACTTTTATTTGTATTAAGGGTGATGCCTAGTTTGAGGGTTGTGTTTGTTCAAAGTTTCTTTTCATTCTTGGAGATATCTATTTATTAGTTAGGATCATTTGGTTAATTGATCATGCTATTTCATTATAAGGTGTTAACTTCATACAATTCTCTTTATTTGTTACTGTGTCTCTATTTATTATCTTCAATACATCTTTAGTTACTAATTCATTTAGGTAATCGTCATCGAATGTTATATTTTCGAGTTTTTGTACTAGAGTTTCTAGTGGTAGTCAATCTATATTTATCTTTACTTGGATATTTTTCCATTCTAGGTGTATGACTGGTTTCTTATTTATAAGAGGTGTCATGATTCTTACTATCGCTTCTATTTATTTCCTAGAATTTCCATAATCTTTAAATTCTCCTTCTATGTTTTGAATAATTTTATTTATTGTGCTTATGCTAGAACCTAGGTGTGAAATCTCTTATATATCCTCTCTAGAAACATCCACACTAGTGCACTCAACATCACCCTCAATGACACACTCACCCTTTTTGTTATTGCTTTCTTTTGCAACCCATAAGCCTTGTTCTTTAGCCTTATTTTTTACCTCTTCCATTCTTCTGTGATATCTTTCCTATCTTTCTTGAATATGTTTTAAGATCCTTTCTTCTATGTTTATCTCCATTCTCAAATTAATTATTTCAATCATCTCATGAATTTTCACTTGTTATGTCATGTTTCCATGTGTTTTCTAAGTCCAAACTTTCATTAATCCTTAAATATATCCCATGGGTGTTTAAGATTTTTGAATAGTTGTATCTTTCCAGGGATCTTTTTAGATCACTCCCCCCTTTCCACTTGTCATCCCCTAATAGCCTAACCCCTTTCATAGAGGTGGCCCTTAGGGTCTACCAAAAATTAGTTTTTTGCCAACTTCCTTTCCTTCTTATGCTTTATACCTTCTTTAGTGTTCTCTCCGAGGTCCCAACAATGGAGCCAATTTTAGCAAGACGGATCTCAGGACTTCTTATGTAGTCATTATATACCCCGAAGGACATAGTAAAGAAAATAAAAAATTGTGTTAAGCTACTAAGAGGAACATATAACACCTACTATGTTAACAACAAAAGAACCATTCATTCATCCATAATACACACATATATTTAAACCATTATATCTCCTTTTATTATATTATAACTGTATACAAGAAAAGGTCTTAGTCTTTGCCCTTATATTATCTCTCCTATATCTCTTTGTATTCTCCACATATGATTTACATTATATATGTGTATTTCCCCATTAAGGAATGTGACTCCTAATTGCATCTAATGTCTTCTCCTTTCTCCACAAACCCTTTGTGATAGTTTGTGGTAAGATCAACTTCTGCCCTTGACCTACTAATGTACTATATATCAAATCAATTACAATGTTGGTTGCTAATGAAATCCCTTTATATAATTGTCCTTTAAAATGTTTTGAGTGTATGTAACTCTTGTAGCGACAATTTAAACTATCTAATTTAATGTTCTTCATATGGAAACATATATGTATTGATGGATCATGAAAATGCTATTATTACTAAAACACTATATTAGTGCAATGCTTATACATAGTTATTTTGGATAGTTGAATAATTCATTTCTTTTACTTATGATAAATTACTTAGAAATAATACACTAAACTATGATAAATGATTATGTAGCTATCTTCTAGTATGATTGAAGATGTCACTTAAAAGAAAACAAATTATGATCTACCTTGCTTATAATATACACTATGTATCAAGTACATAATCACAAAGTGATGTCTTCTTGATCTCTAGGGTGGGTGATACATATTTTTATGGTGTTATCATCAAGATACCAATTTTTTTATGATATCCTTGATTTTATTTATTAGTGAATGACTATCTTGGTATGAATTGGGAATTTTTCATAATGAAGACAACTTTAAAATTATTCTTATATTTCAAAGTATTAGATGATTTCTATGTGGCCTTGTCGATACATGTATTCCAAATTCAGAAGGATATCATAATATATATGATTGTGATATTTATATCATTGAATCACATTATAATAAGACATCACATTGAGGCATATCGAGACTTTACATAATTATTCTATTGTTAAGATATTTGGACTACTTGGTCTCTTGTGCTTTGATATAACTAAATTTATTTTATATTGATTATGTCGTTATGCATATATATGAATTTGATTATGAAAATTTAGTAGGTGCTGGTATGAAGTGAGGTGGCAATGGAACTTGACTCTTATTTCATATACTTAATAGAAACTGGGTATTAATGCTAGCTGAGATAAATATATATGCATATTCAACCTTGTATCTTATTAGCACTAGCATGAGACATTAGATAATTATCATATATATTGGAATTAATAAATGAAATATTTCATACCTATTGGGGAATCTAAAAGAGCTATATAGATCTGTTTTGACTCTCTAGTTATCGTATTAGGTTTGTGCGCATACTTGAACTAGTGATTACTTTGGGTTTGTAAGTATTATGAAACATGTCTATGAAAACAAATATAATTTTTGATTGATAAGATATCAATGCAACTTGTATGTTAATTAGATGAGCCTATAATATTTTTGGAAGCTCATGTTAAATTATGAATGGTAACAGTAGTGACATCTAATTTGATATCTCAATGCCCTTGGATGGAAGAGATTTAGGACATGTTTGTTGAATTAGGAACTCGGTTGTTTTTCTTGGCATATCAAAGCATTATTAATTATTGGGAAGCATATAAAGGAACCCTATTAGGGTATGGAATAGTAATCCAATAATTTATATTTTTTATTAATCAACAGCTTTGTGAGATATCACCTTTTTTGGAATGGGTATTGGGAAATAGAAAAATGTCACTTTTTTGTTTTAAGATTTGATGCTAAAAATTCTTACACAATTAAATCTAGAAACAACAAAATTTGAAGGGAAAAGCAGGCATCCCATAACAACATCTAAGATCAGTAAGTTTCTTCAATAACATTCATTTCATTTTAGGAACCTCAAAAACACATACTACTATGTGATAAAGTGAAAACATACATAGTTATTTTCCCACTATCAATACCTTAGAGGAAAGTGATTAAAATTTTAAATCTTGACAGATCAAACCAGTTTTAGCAACATTACAACACATAAAAAAATTCATAAAATAAAATAACATAGAAGAAGAATGAAAGATAGAAGAGAGAAGAAACACCAAATTTACGTGGGGAAAACCTTTTTGGGTAAAAAACCCTACACTCCAAAATATAGAGCCATTGTATTATTCAACAAAAAGAGTACAAGTTACAATACAATATCAGGCTCATGTCCTTAACAAGAGATTTACATCTCGTTCCATCTCTAGAGAAAATATGACATCATAACCCATGTGAATAACACTCTCAACTCATAACTCCTCATGAAAAATCTCACATTTATAGATTTTACAATGTACAAATTAGACATTTCTAAATCAACTACCAAAGGTTGAAGATGCAACATGGAAAGTGTCAAAACCACTACATACACATAACTTTAAGTTTCCAATTTTCACCAAACCTGCACATGCAAAACCTGCACTTTCTAAAATAATTGCACCTCAAAAACTCACATTCCATGCAAACTTAACACCAAAATAGAAAATTCATTCATGCACAACTCCACCTGTAAAATCAACTTTCCAACTTGACTCCTCATTAGAAAAAGAAACTGCAAGTTGTAACTCACAAGACAACATGAGAAAATTAGCAACATTTAAAAAAACTCAATGGTATGGAAAAATCAAAGGTTGAGACACCTTCATTTTCCTAACATTCTCCCACTTTTCAAACACCTTTGGATAGTCCATGAAAGTAACACTATTTAACTGCTAAGAGTCAACCAATGAAAACATATCATCAGAACCATACATACAATCACAAGAATCTCAAACAATGCTTCTGTGCTCCAACCAAGACACCTGCAACAACATCCAATATTTCCACCATCTTAGGCAACAATTCTTGCCATCATCCAAAGGAAAGGAATGCGCCAAGGTGTATATGCACTAGTCTAAAGAGCACACACATCATATCGAATTGATAGAAAAGGCTACAAAATATTTCCACCACTCCACTATGCTCACAAGCTATATAGAAGCATCAACAACATCAACTTCAAATTCCACAAACCGAACACAACCATTAGGTCATCCTCTAGAAAATAAGATAGCACATCAATTAGAACAAAAACTAAGAAACTGACTACTCTCATCCAACTACCCAACCCACACAAGTGAAAATAGAACCCAAAACAAGTGCTAATCCATCCAATCATCCATACCTTGAAGGTATGCACATCAAAAAACTCATGCCATCTACATAGACAACCCATCAGCTACAAATACAAGCTCCATGTTCCAACCAGTCGAAGAAGACCAAACACATCCAGGAACTCCCACTGCATGGGTAATACCAAATCTAAAATGATCAAAGGCATATCAAATCTACCAATCACAACACATAGAAAGTGTATCCATGTAGTACCAAGGACCATCCACAAAGATATACAAATCCTTCAACCAACTACTACAAGAAACATATCTCTCAACAATCTTCCATAGCTCTCATATGTTCTCCATATCTAAAGAAAGAAAGAGATACAAGAACCTCCATGCCATCACCCATGTGAAAACACTTGACCACAAACTAGTGATCATCATAGCTCCACATTGAAATCTCACATTCAAATTCATGTGAATCCAAATGTATAGGAAGAACCAAACTAAAGTGAAAAATCTGCAAATCATAAACATGTAGCATGCCCTTTTAAGTACACCTCTAAACACCAACTATGTCAAGTAAGATCTCCTCCACAACCCTAAGAGAAAATACATAACAAAATCCAAACCTATTCAACCTCAAGAGATCAAACACAACATACGCATCATGTATCTACATGGATGTAAGCTTCTCAAAGAAGATCAAACTAGTCCATTTCCCATCTCAGGAAATCAGCCACTACCATCCCCTATAATCATCATAAATGAAAATGAAAATCCAATGAGACAACCATGTTATCCATCTCTCACAATGAATCCTCCAGAACCATCTAATAGCAACTCAAGATCCATGTCTATGAAAGAATGTATAACACACCTAAGAGAAACAATGGGCAATACCTCTCAAGTGATAAGCTACCAAGTAGAACAAGAGTGTGGAATGAGAACACTCCTCCAAGATATGCAAGCCATCATGATTCCTCTAAGAGAAATCTCCTTATAGGTCTTTGTTGAACTCATGTCCAACTAAGGTGTAGGCTCCTCATACTTTCTATTGAAATCTCATCAAGAGTAACCATCTCAACAACACTTCTCTCATCTCAAGTGAAATACAACCTCACCTCACTCTCCATCTATCCATGAGCACAACCAAATAATAATCTCATGCTAAACTCTAAATGTATCCTTGCACTATCATGAATTTCTCAAGCATATGATTAATGCACCCAAAACATAGAGAATCACTAGAACATTGTCAAAGATCCAATCATCTTAATTAGGAACTTATCATGAAATCATGATCTTACCACCCCCCTTAAGAGATCCCATGCTCCAAGTGAACATACCATGGTCTAAAGAGAAATGCATGCTCATGCCAAAACCATTATGCATAATCAAGATTATACCATGACATAAAACACACAAACTATAAATCAACATCACCTGTCAAGCACCACCAACACCTCATCCCAAAGACAACAGGAGTCATCCACCTACAAATCTTCAATATCATGAAGATGACCCATCTCCAAATAGTGTCCATGTAAATGTGAAAGAACCCTTCTACAACAACAGGATCTAGGAGCTCCTCCTAGTAACATCTACAACACTAAAGAAGATCATCCATCACCAAGTGATGAATCCAAAGTCGCTGCTAAAGCTCCCACTGAAACGTGACAACCGAGCTTTCCAAGCATCATGACCAAACATCTCCTAATCTAAAAAATCCTCCATTTCCACACATCAATATGTCCAATTGAAAATAAAAATAAGTGGCACCAAGATCTCCAAAACAAGGAAGTACGCCATCACTGTCAAAAGCTTACACAACGTTGTGTATCCAAGATATTCATGACATAATGATACACATGCTACAGGTCCCCATAATTGACTATCTAGGTACTCAACACCATCCATTCTCTCATCCCAAAGAAACAAACCAATTCACAAACAACCACAAACAAGGCCAATTGATACAGTCTGCATCAACACTAAATCAACCTCGTGGATATAAATTGTCCACATCTAAATTATCCCACAATAATCAATAGGCTGTACACACCTATAAAAGTACATAACTAGTAGATCCAATACACTAAAATATGCAAACCCATAATTGCACTAGTAATTAACAAACTGAGATTCAAAAAGAATAGTCATGTAGATTGCATGACTCTGACAATTGATCACACATAGATTTGATTCATCAAAAAAGTCCACAACCAGAGCACCATAGTCTAGGAACCGTGAAATGCAGTAACACGCAAGCACATGCAAGCAACATGTGAGACCATGCAAGTACACGTAACACACATAATGCACATGTAAGAAACTACCACAAAAATGTTGAGTGACTGATCACATACCAACATCTCCATACAAAGAAGATCAGTACACCTCCTCTCACCATGCATGAAGCAAGCATGTAGAACTATAACCATCTTACATCCAAAAACATGTCACATCATCTAAAAAAAATAGTTCTTCAGCAGATCCACATAGCCGCAAGTTTTTCTTGACTGTGTAAAACCTGCAAAACTACTATGTTTGAGAACACCCATGCACACCCATATCCATTTCACATCTAAAAGAATAAAAAGCTTGAAAAGAACCATAATGGTCGAACTAGAACAATAGACTATCACAACACAACTATTTTTAATAATTTATTATTATACCACAACTATTTTTAATAATATTCCTCCATACATAGTTTATAATATTAATCTTCCTTTGCTTTAAGTTTTTCTTCTTGAATAAAAATTATTTTATAGTCTGGTAGTAATAATTTAGTCTTCAAATTTGCAACACATTAATCCCTAGATTTGAACTTCTCTTTATCTTCCTTTTGTCTCTCCATTTATACATGAATTCACCACAATTGATCCCAAGATTTAAATATTTGTTACATTCCAATTCATCATGTTGTGGTGATCTTTGTTTCTTGATGAATTGAGTTTTTTATTTGAATCACCCATTATAATAATCTTCAATATTTAACTTGTACCAGGGATACATATATTTTTAATACCTAGATTGTATGAAATCAACCCATTGGCATGTTTCTGTCACTTGTGAGATGTTTCCCACATTTTGAATTTTCTTATGCTATTAATCATCCTTAGCTTTTGAAAGCATCTTTGTTAATGCACATAGAAAATTACAGTTACAAGTTTAAACTTCACAAGGATATTGTAGGATCAAGGCTCAATTCCTTTCTAGCGTTATTAAAAAATCATTTCATAATCATGTTGACATTCTAACTTAAAATTTGTTATTTGTAGTATCAATGAAAAGGGGTTTCCCAAAAATATCATGTTGTTCAAATTACCTAGTTGAGCTCACAAAAGGGGTTTCCCTTATAATTGTTTAGAGCTAATGAACTTGATAATAAAATATTTATATGTATCTTCTTGTCAAGATATAATGATTTGGTGATTATTTTCAATTCTCTTAGATTACTAATTTCATTATTCAAATACAATGTTACTTGTCATTGGATTGTCTTAAGAAAACTAGGACATCAAATTGCCCTTCTAAAATTTTGTTTATGCATGGGATTAAGATAACCATGATCTAGTGTAGAGGCAATTTTTTTTTGCCTTGAACATTATTTAAAGTTTGGCCTTTGGAATGCTCCTCAACTAGCCCTCAAAGTTTAGACACAAGAATACAAAAAATTGCAATGTGTTGGTTAATGGATTTTGTCACCTAGCTCTATATTCTAAGGCCCATAGAGATGACAAATGTAACAACAGTTGAACCAATATCATGAGATTTCATGTCGATTCTTTGCTTATTTTACAAGGTGGTAGCTACCTTCTAAGTTATTTAATGAATAAAAATTTAGACTGCTTTTAACCAGAAAGAAAAGAAATGTGTTGCTTTTAACCAAAAATCTTTGAAAGGCATGCCAAAATCTAAATATAAACCAAAAGTACAAAGACTTGCATCACTTTCAGAACCAATGAAATTCTTCAACTGAACTTAAAACGTTGCTAAAAACATTCATTCAAAGATAAACATTCAAAAACAACTCAGTCTATCAAACATCCACAACATCAGCATAGATAATCATTGGCAACATATCCATAATAAACAAAATAAATTCACACACCAAAATTCAAAGATTATTCCTATCTGAACTTCACCATATGAATTTTCAATATTGAAAGATAACTGCAAAAATTGAAAAAACATAAAAGAGCTTACTCTATTGAGGAAAATCAAAGTTTTGCCCAAAAGATTCTAACTGCATCGGCTAAGCCCATATTTAAAGCAAACCAATTGTCTTTGGTAATGGTTTCTTGAGAACAACTGTACCCTATAATTAAAATAGTCTTGAACTTAAAAGAGCCAAAATTAAAAGAAGTATCATGAAATGCTAAAAATAACTATGCATCATTTTTTTTTGCTTCATCACCTTCATCATCTAGAACTTCAATTGCTTCTTGCTCCAGCTGACCTTTCTTGTATTTTCATCCTAGACCTATAATCATGATATCTGGTGACAATTGCAAATATATCTTTGCTCCAAGGTGTTGTATTAATCTGTAATCTGGTTCTCCATTTGGACAAAGTAATATCACATTTGACCAAAGCCTCTAATCTTCTATTCTCTTCAGATTTATAAGAATTTAGATGAATCTACCAAGCTTTGAGAAGGATTCCCAAGTCATAGTGGTAGGATAAGCTATTTCTTTATTGAATTTCTCCCTAAATTTCAGAGAAACCTCCTTCATATGTAGAATCCTTTCATTAAACTCATCAGTAATTTCCACATTCAGATTATGATAACCATCCTTAATCTCTACTAACATCTCAAAGTATTGCTCAAGTGTCTTAATAATTTCTCTCACTAGATTATCATACATGTTCAGTTTCCAATCTAGTGAATTGGACCAGGAAGAATCTAGCTCTTTAGGATCACTCACAATTTTCTCACCAATTAATGTTTTCTTATCCATGGAAATTAATTCTTTCACTTACTAAGAGAGAACATAGAGGTTGGTTTGATCATTTCTGAATCGTTGAAGTTCTACCACTGATTCCTTCTTCTTATTAGTAACCCAAGTGTAAAAGAGTATGGATTTACTATTAAAGAAGATAGCTTCCTGAGACATATTATTGATCCACTCACTGGCTGCTCTGGAGTAACTTAGATTCTTCTTAATCTACTGTATGGAAAGCATATCAATATCGATTACCTGAGAGCTTGAGGCTCCATCAGGTACTGAAGGAGTGACCATGGAAGAGATAAAGTTACCTAAATCAAGGACTTGAGACTGCAACTTCACCTTCTCTTTTCTCTCTTCCTTCACTCTCTTAATCAAATCATTAACTGAATAATTGGCATGGTATACATCACCTTCATGTGTTGGAGGCCCCATATCAACATGTGTAATTTTGTAGTCTGCCTCTCTTATTTCAGTATTAGCTAACTCCACAGGATCAACAATTTCCAGCACTTGATTTCTAGAAGTAGCTTCAGTCAACATTCTAGACATCCTTCGGGATTTCTTGGGTTTTGAGGAACCCTATAGCAACTTCATGACTACATCTACTTCAATTTTCATTGTAGGAGTATACTTTCTTTCCTTTTATATTTCCTTCTTCAACCATCTTAGGGAGGCTACTACTAAACCAAAATCTTTATCTCTACTAGTAATCTCATGGGGATTACTAGGAGTAATTGGTGAGTTCTCAATTGGAGAAGCAAGCACTTCAAACAAAGGAGGAAAGGTATTATCTTCAACAATCTACTGGAAAATAGCTTCAAATTCTGTGGGTATAGATTTCACTTGACTAGCTCTTTTCTTAGGGGTTGGAGAGGGCATATTGTCTTGTTCATAGACAGACTTCAACTTAGCCGTTTCTTCTAACTTCTCACCATCACCTCCTGACTATGAATTTTCACTAGAATTCCTAGCAGTCAGTCTCCCTGATGATACACTAACACTAGATGTTTGTGTAGACCCCTGTTCATTCTTCTGTGATAACCTAAGTTCTTGAGTAGGGCCAACAACATGGTGTCGTTCCCCATCCAACTAGTCTTTAGTTCATTTAAGCATTGGAAAAAAACATACTTTCATATCAAAAACTTCATTTTTGTTCCAATCAACCTTTGGGTGAGATCTATTAGGCAATTTTTCATATTCGAGATCCAAGACCACCAAATCCTCAACCACATTTTATGGAATTTGAAATGAAAGACCAAAAACCTATATCTTCTTTAGGGTTAGCCTCATATAATCTCTTCTCATAACTTCATTCTCATCAATACAATCTTCCCAGAAATCTTCAATAGATGGGAGGTGGTGATATGAATTTCCTCCATATAAATTCTACTTCACAAAACCTTTACTATCAAACTTGTCCCTCATAAACATATACTGGAGATTCTAATCTTTAAGGACATCCTCAGCTCCCTTGGCCATCTGATTATTTTTTCACACAAAAGAGGGGGTCATCAATGGGAAGACATACCCTCTTTTCCCCATGTTTGCATATTTATTATTAAATGTGGCCATTTGCTGAAAAACTTCCAGGAACACTAGCAATTCTTTAGGATATCGAGGTAATTTCTATGGGGCTAAAATAATCCCCTTATAATTTTTTGCAATTTACACAAGTAGTTTCACCCATTAACGTTAAAGAAATCATAAACCAATTGAAGGGAACCCTTTCACTTTCTGATCAACTCGGATCCCAGTATAGACAAGGTGAGAGCATACTCGAAAGGGGATCATCAACATATAAACTGAGCTACTCAGAAGTATAATGAGACAACTCAACCAATCAAAATGAAATGAGATGCAAACTCAACCACTTATTCAACGAGAGTGTATTACAAGAAATTAACATGCAAGACAATTCAACTGATCAACAATATGTGAGATGCAACTCAACCACTTATTCAGCGAGAGTGTAATACAAAGTACTAAAATTAAATGTTTGGGCAGCTAGCCAACCCCTTCCACTTTTCAGTGGGTAGTACAAGAAGATAAATTGTTGAAATTAAAAGGCGACGAGGCCTGCCTCTTCCACTAAGAGTGGCAATAGAAAGTAAAGTGCAGAAAGTAAAAGAGCTGATCAGTACTACCAATTCAACATTACAATATGAAGAACAATATGCAAATACAATGAGATATAGATGACCAATGATCTCTAGAATGTTAGGAAATGAACTCCAAACAAGTACAAGCTATCCACCATATGAAATTATATAGTTAAAAGGATTGAAATATCAGGTCTGATATAAAAATTATAGCAATAAAAAATTCATACCAGCAAGCCCTAGAATCACCAAAACACTCATAAATTTGTCAAAGCACCCTTGATTGATGTGAAATCAAGTGAAAATGGAGCATAAGAGAAGGGCAACCAAGTACAAACCAAGAAATAGTAGTAAGCAACCTCTGATATTTTATGAATGCTTCCCAATGCAATGGTAGGTAAGGTACAACCTCCAAAAAGGGGCGACTAACAAGATAAAATCTAAATCACCTCCGAAAAATCTGAAAACTTGCAAGGGGTGCCTAGGGTAGGAAAGAGTAGAGAAAACATTGAAAACCAAAAAAAAATATTGCAAAGAGCTATGAACCAAAATATGCTTCAGCTATGCTTGAACCAGCAACAACAAATCTATAAATATCATCAAAACTTCAACTATGATGCTCAATCTGCAACCGCTGGATGAAGAAGCAATCTCAAACGACTAGGTACTATCTCTCAAGTACGAAATTGATAAGCTAGGAGGTATGCATTCCTCAAAGCAATATATGTCTGAAATCATTTCAACAACATTTCGTTATGATAATCAATATATAACCAAATGAAGAGGCAAGGCCTTGTATTTATAACTTTTCCAACCAAAAATTCAAACTCACTTTTTCCCTCCAAAAGGGATGCCCAAATGAGACTCATATTCACCTTCCATTTTACTACATTTGAATTTCAACTTTGACCCCTCCTTGACTTAGGTGTCCAAAAACATAAGGGATATAACTTTATTAAAATACAATTTATCACAAACATAGGTGTCCAAATCACTTAGTGAAATACTTTATAAAATTCAAATATATCTCCAAGCTAGACGTCCAATTCAAATAATTAAAATACCTTATATTTGAACTTAATTATTTCTCCAAAAGTCATCCACCATGCCTTAGCCAAATATTTCACTCAAAACATCATTTCATCAAATATTAAACTTGCCAAAATAATCACCTCAAATGTTGGAGACCAACTGAATATACTACCCTACCAGAAATAGCCATAATACCAAGTTGCTGAAACGCTACCAAAAATAGCACCAAGGGTGTTTGAAACCAAACTGCTCAAATTGACTTGCCAGATATAGCCACTGAATTGAATTGCAGAAACCCTACTAAAAATAACACTGCTAAAAATAACACTGCTAAAAATAGAACTTACTAAAAATAACATACTACTAAAAATAGTAAGTTGTTCCAAACTCATTTTAACCACAATCTAAGCAGTCATCGTACTTACTAAAAATAGAAAGACTGGAAAAGTTCTCTGATTCAATTGCATGTCACACCATTGTGAAGCTCTCTAAAAACCCAAAAGGAATCCAAAATCTGAGATGTAAAACTCCAGCATGCATCCATTGTAACTTACTAAAAATAGCAAGTTTGAAAAAGTTCTCTGATTTAGTTGCATGTCATACCACTGCAAAACTCTCTGAAAACCCAGAAAGAATCCAACAACTAATCTGCAAAACTCCAACATGCAAACCCTTGAATCCTCAAAAGAAACCTCCAAGCAGCTGGAAACCCTAATTCTACCTCTGACTAGCCTATGGGCATTTGGGAATAGGCTAACAGTCACTAGAAAGTGTAGTTCTAAAAGGGTATGTGTAGGATCATCATGGAAAAAAAAGGCCCTTGAGTGGCAATAAAATTCAAAAAATTCAGAGTTAGACAACTTGACGTAAAAAATTGAATAAGTTATCTATATTATTTCAAAAATATGTAAGAATAGAATTTGTAGCAAATTGAATGTAGTTTCTAAACTACTAGGTTTATTTAGAAAAAAAAAAATCTATTTGGTGAAAATTTAAAATTTCAATGCAGTAGTACTTAACTTTCAAGGAAAAAATAAGAAGTAGGTGTCTATGTGACCACCCTAACCACAATAAAATGATAATGTTTTTTTATAATATTTTAGATATAAGTAAAGGACTCATGTTCAGATGTGATTCATAATTTTTTGTAATTTTTTTCCAAGTAAATAATTAATTATGAATTTTTTATTACAACTTTTAAAAAATATAAAAAACCCGTAAGTCTAACCACCTTAACTTGGTTAAAGCTTCATGAAATTCAATTTTTTTTTTTTAATCCTATAGTATGTGAAGCATAGAATGCGATGCATGTTTAAATTCAAAAAATGTGATACCATTTGAAAGATTTATATTTTTTTTCAATCAACCTATCAATCGAGACTTTAATCGTAATTTAAATAGAAAATGAATAATAATTATTTATTAAATTCAAAATAAAGCATAATTTATATTGGTGGAAAGCTGAGAATCTCCTTTAAAAACCCTTTTCATTTCATCAATTTTGGGTAAAAAAAAAGTCATCAGCCACATGGGCCATCATATCACTTACATATCGCCACTGTTTGGCCCATCATAATCCTGCACATACCCAAATATGAGGACATCTTCTCAAAACCCCCTATTCTTAGATAGGAAAATTTATCATATTGAACATAAAAACTCCCAAACTTCGACATAAGAGAAACTGATTTAGAAGACAAATGTGTCTCGAGGTTTCCATCTAGCTTCCCAATGGCCTCCATTAAGAATGTATCATTAACATGACATAAATCACCCATTCCAAATTTCTTGGTAAACTATGGATAGAGTTTATACACAAGAATGTCTAGAGTTGGGGGTTCTTATGGTTCCATCCTAGACCAGAAAGATCTCTGACTAGCTACAATGTATATCAGGCAGGAATGCATATGAAAAGTAGCAGTCTTATGGAAACTAATTAGTTGCTCATTTAAATGGAAGCAAATAATTTCAGCTCAGTTAATACAAATATTCTCATTACAAATTGTCAAGATAAACCAACACATCCAATCTTCAAATGATTTAGTTTGTGCGCTTCCAACAACACGATGCAATAAAGCAATAGCATCCGCAATTTACTCTTTGTAATGCATTCTTTTAAGTTTGGGCGGTAGTTGCAACTTACCTTTCTTTTCTGACCTCAACCACGTTTTAGCCATGGAGTTTCTACACCAATCTTCATTCATTCTAAAGAATTCCCTAGCTACAACCATAGACATTTCTTCCACAAGTTCTCTTTCTAAAATCTTTAGCACGTAGGAAACAACTTTAGGAGAAATCTTTGCAGTTACGGTTTCGTCCACGACTTTGATCTCACACATTTCTGAAATTTATCTTTTTGCACATGCGCCTATTAGGTCCACACATAGCATGAATTTTGGAAATCCTCCAGTATGAGCTAGCCCACTTTCGCACAACTTTACATCCACCTCAGACCTTTTTTCACTCTCCAGATGTGCCCTAAATTGTTTCAACTTAAAAGGTCTGAGCTCAGCAACTAAAAAGCTTAAAGAAAATTCTTCCACCTCAAGTTATGTCATAGATAAGACATGTGTTTTGTGTCGAATTAATATGATACTTTTATTTTGGTCCTCAAAAAAGGAAAACCCAAATATTTGTGCACCTTTTGAAGACTCTTGACAGAAATCTCCAAGTTGTATCATACACATCTTTAAATGCACTTGCAACACTTCAAAAGAAGCAGAAAACACTATGTCGCCTAGTCGTAGAATATTAAAAATTTAGAACTAAAGTTGAGAGTTGCAAGGTTATGAAAAATTCTAACTTTTTGACTACACAAGATAGACCACCTCATTAACACACTTGACACTAGTGAAGGGACCAAGTTGGACTATCGGGATGTTAGGAAAATTATGAACCCCGCATCAAGGGCAGGAAACACTAGGTGCCATCAACTTAGGTTACAAAACTTAAAGAGGTTGTGACAAGAGGTTAGGAATTTGGAGAGTACCATGACAAAGGAAAAAGACTTCAGACTGGATGAGATGAAAAATCTAAAACCCAAAAAAATGAAATAAAATAGCATAGTAAACTTATACCCAAGGGTAACATTGGCCTTGAATGGGGACAAGGACTAGTTATCAGGATGCAAAGAATCTAGAAACCATGACATGAAGGCTTATTCATTGGGAAAATGGAGCAAAACCAGACAAACAAAACCAACCAAAACAAGCGGGAAACTATGTACAAGGATGGACCAAAAGACCTAATCACTCAAGAAGTTTTAGATCTTTCCCATTGTAGGAAAGAGGTAGAATTGTGGAATTAGGATAAGCCAACCAAAAATCATGATCACCAACTATTTTCTTGATCTGGAAAGGTACTCTCCAAAGGGAATCAAATTTCTTGTGTGATCCCTTCGGTTCTCTTCTTCTATCCCAGAGGAGAACTGAATCACCAATTGTAAAATTTCTTTGCCTATCCCTTTTATCAAAAAATTTATTTACCATCTGTTTATGTTTGGTAATTTTATCCACAACTAGCTCTCTTTTCTCCTCCAACTTGTTTAGGTACATGATTTTCTTTCCTAGTGCATTCTGAAATTGACTATCTTCTATGGCCTTCTGCAAATTCAGTGCTGAAATCTCTAGAGGTGTTGGTAAGGTACTATCAATGCCATATACTAACTAGAGAGGAGATATTCCAATAAATATTTTTTAAGTCACTCTGTCAGCCCATAGGGAATCATATAACTTCTTATGCCATCCCCTTTGATTGTCATCCACTAGCTTTTTGATTATGGTAATTAAGTTTTTATTACTAGACTTGACTTTCCCATTTCCTTGTGGATAGTAATCAGATGAATGAGCAAGGTTGATACCATAATTAAAAAAAAAACTAGTAATCTCAGCAGATAAAAATGAACTAGTATTATCAACAAAAATTTTGTTAGGTACCCCAAACCTTACCAAAATGTTTTCTTTTAGAAAATCACATACAAATTTTGTAGTAGTATGATTCACTAGAATAACCTTGACCCATTTGGTAAAATAGTCTATAGTAGTCAAGATATGTGTATGCCTTGCACTAAAACTTGGATTGATTAGACCAATGAAATATAGGCCCCATTGCTGAAAAGGTTCATCAATCACCACAGGCTTCAAAGGTTAAGCAGCCAATTGTGGTCTACCAGTGAATCTCAAACATTTATCACACTTTGATACCCATTCATAAGCATCTTTGAACATACCTGGCCGATAAAATCTATGAGGCAAAATCTTGAAAGTTGTCACAAAAGCTAAAAAATTTCCACCACACGCTTCAATGCGAAAAACTTCTAGCAACCTCTTTTGTTTCTCTTTTTCAACACATCTCAAGAAGATCCCATCTACACCTTTCTTATACAAATTCTCTTCCTAGAGAACATATAAATATTAGCTTTAATTTTTAAATTCCTCTTCTCTTTGGATGATAAATGAGATGGGCACTCATCATAAGTTAGGAGATAAGAAACATCAGAGAACCATTCATCAATTGTACTTGTAAAGAACACCAATGGAAACTCCTCCTCTTCAACAAATTTACTTTCAACAATCATTTTATCCAAACCCTTTCCTCTAACTAGGTTAGTGGGTTTAATATTCAATTCATATTCTAGCACTTTAGCTATCTAGGATCCTCTTTTATTACATCCAATGTATTTTTGGGTGAGTATGCTCTTCATAACAGCCCCAAGAACAAAAATAGTTGTATGAGAATGAAGAATATAGAACATGAAACTTTTAAGTGCCTGCATAATAACATATGCATGTTTATGAATTGGAGTATATTTGAGTTCGTACTTCTTCAGAGGAGTGCTCATAAAAGAAATGGGAGATTCAATACCTTGTTCATTTTTCTCCAATAATATGGCTAATAGAGTATGCTAAGAAGCATAGCTATATAAGATGAAATCCTTAGTAAAATTAGGATGAACTAAGGTAGGAGCATTTGCAATTGCAATTTCAATATCTTCAAAAGATTGTTTTCCTTCACTACTCCATTTAAAAACAAAATGATTCTTCATCATATCAAAAATATGCTTTGTTAGCTCAACAAAATAAAGTACAAATCTCCTAATAAAATTCACCTGACTAAAGAAAGTCCCGGTACCATCCTTGTTGGGAGGTAATCTCAACTGCATAATCACCTTTACTCTCTCAAGATATACTTTAATCCCATCTTTTGAAATAATATGACCTAAGAGCTTTCCTTCTATCACAACAAAAAATGTTTTTTTAAGGTTCAAGGAAATTCCCTCTTGTCTGCAACATTGTAGCATCACTTCCAAATCATGCAGGTGATTAGCTCTCTTTTTAGAGAACACTATTAGGTCATCCAGGTAAATCACAATGATCTTGTTCCTCAAATCCCCAAATGATAAATCCATTTCTCTTTGAAATATTTCTCTTGCATTTATAAGGTTGAAAGACATTCTACTGTATGCAAAAACACCAACAAGAGTAGTGAAAGCAGTTTTATGATGATCCTCCTAGGCAAACCTCTATCTATTTATAACCAGAAAAACCATCAAACATAGACATCATTTCATAACCAACAACAGTCTATAAGATATGATCCATCATAGGCAATGAATAATTATCCTTTAAAGATGCTTGATTCAAGTTCTTAGAATCAACACATATCCATATTTCTCCAATTTTCTTCCTTACAGGGACTATATTGGCTACCCACGTGGAATGATGGATTGGGTAAATAATATTTTCCCTCAACATCTTATCAATTTCACTAAAAATAGCTTCTGCAACTTTGGTATTATAAGTCCACTATTTTTTCCTGTAAGGTACAGAGCCAGGCTTCAATGGTATCTTATGTTGCAATTCTCCATTTCTGAACTTCTTTAAATCAACATAACACCATGCAAAGACATCTTTGTATTTAATCAACAAAGAGATCAACTTTTCCCTCTCTTGAGTAGAACAAAATTTACCAATGTACACAATTTTGGGATCATCTTCAGTACCAATATTAACCTTATCAAACTCAACAGATGATTCAATAAAAACTTCCCTTTTTTGCTTCAAATATTGATCATGCATGTTGAACAAATCTTCAAGAGAAACTAAACCTTTAGGAATTTTATTTCCCTTCAGTCACATAATCTCAGATTCTCTTCCACCTGGAGAACCAATTTATCCTTCCAAGACCTCATTGCTTTTATCATGTTTTCCTTCAAAGAAAATATTAGCAAAAGATTTAGCTTTCTCCAAAAATGCAATAATTTGTTGATCATTATTAAATACTTGCCAATGGTTTACATTGTCAGGGACACTGGGTCGGTACATAATCTCAATTTGGAATGATTTATCTTTAAAATCAGGGTGCGACAAGAGTAATGACATTGAGATTGCTAGGGAGTCAACTATAGTATTTTGATCTCTTAGAACTGATTCTATAGAAAAGGCATCAAAATCTTCTATACAATCCCAAACTCTATTCCTAAGATGACTATTTTTCACAATGTATATAGTGCCTGAGCCAACTATTTTTCACAATGTAAACCTTCCTGACTTATTTCACCACTAATTCAATATCGCCCACAAATCTCAGTTGCTTAATACCCTTTTCTTTAGCCACACTTAAACCAAGCAATATGGCTTCATATTCATTTGTGTTATTGGTATTAGCAAATTCTAGTTTGAAAGTGAACAAAAACTTATAACAATCTGGTGAGATTAAAACTACCCCTACACCTAACCCAACATTAGCACAACTTCCATCAAATTCAAGTCTCCACAACTCATCAATTGAATTTGGATTGATAAGTTTTGGGTTTCCTTCCTTGTTAGAGGTACACATGTAAGTGCCTAGCCCCATTTCAACGAACAAAATATCTGCTCTCATATCACTAGACTTTAGAATAGTACACTTGGCCTTGTGTTCAGGGTTTAGAGGTAATTTCTTCCCTTCCAATGGTATTAGGGAATGAGACCAATCCATTTTTATTTCCCCACCCAAATCTTTACAAAATATCCTACTCAAAAGCATTCTATAACTAGCTGGATTATCAACAACTAGTATAGTTAATTTAAATCTTTTCTTGGGGAATGCAACTAAGGCTACTTGAGCATATTTGATATGACATATGATAGGGATAGGAGAGCCATCCATTGAGTAACATTTTCCTTGAGAATATGCAAAGGATAAACCTAAGGCATTTTCTATTTGGGCAAGCATCACATTTTTTGAGGCTCCAGAATCAATAATGCAATTACTCAACCTAAAACCATTAATGTACAATGACACATAGAAAGGTTTTGGTTTTACAAAGAGATTTGGTTGGACTAATGCTTTCCCAAAAGAATTAGTGCAGACTTGATCTTCCATAGGGGCTTCATGTTTCGATGACACCAGAGCATTACATTGGGAGGTTAAAGATTCCCTCTTAATGTATTTGACTAGTCTATCTAACTACGGGATTAAGTCTTAGATATTCAGCTTGGGAAATCTAGAATTTCGTATTTTTACATGATTTGACTATATCAAATGAACCATTGATAGAAAAATCAAAGGAATGTGTAGGGATTACCTCAGTTCTTACAGTATTTTTGGACACATTTTTCTCTTATTTCTTCTATTTTGTCAATAAGAATTTAGGAGTTGATGATGAACCAGATGTTTCCCCTCTTGCATGTTGTTCCCTTGTAAAGATGACACAATTTGGGTCATCCACTCTTACATATACATCTTCTTTGGCCTAAGAATTTGACACAAACTCAAAGAAATTCATGCCAAAGTCTTGAGATGGATCAGGCTCTTCCACATATGACTCTTGTGCACCTTCATTGGTTGACATCATTTGCATGGATAATACCATTTCTGGACAACTAGCCCCATCATGATCTGAAGTCAAGTGAAAATTACAATGGTTACTCTTGCTTGAAGAAGGAGCAACTTCAATTTCCAACCTTTGAGTTGGGGCACCCAAAGATATTTTTTTATTGGGAGCTCCTTGATAATTATAATCTCTCCTATGAACATCTTGATAAGGTGTCTGCGAAGGGCCTTTTGGCATCTTTCTCTTAAGAGTAATTATGTCATTGGTTGGAATATCTATATAATTGGATCAGTGGAATTCGTAGGCAAAGGCTTACCAGTTTGCAATTCTTTCTTCTATTTTCCCACAACAATCAGGTCATCTTCTATGGATACTGCTAATTGTTGAGTTGCTTCCACCTTAACAAATCCTATTTTTATAGTGAAGCCCACATCCAGTGGTAGGGTATTGATAAACATTGCCTTTAACAACACATTTCCCGACCTCATGTTTGCAGAAATTCTATTGAACAATTTGTTGAATTTGGCTACAAATAATCTCATTGGCTCTTGAATCTCCTTCTTCATAGATCCCAATCGGGCAACTAGGACTTGATCATTTTCAACAGTCTTAAATCTATTTTTGAATCTTGTTCTAAAAGTAGCCCAATTATTAATGGTACCATTCAAAAGGGAATACAACCAATTTGAAACAACATTCGTTAGAGACTCTACAAAAAGCCTCATGGCAACATCTTCATGTTGTATGACCAGGATAGAGGAAGTAGCAAAGAAATCTTGCATGTGTTCCTCAAGAGAAACCTTCCCATCTCCACTAAATTTTGATATAATATTTCATGCACCCTTCGATAAATCATGTAGTTGAGCTCCAACTCTAAAAGTGAGGGGACCTATTACAACTCTCCAAGGGACTAGTAGAGGCTAAGCCATTGCAATGAGGTTAGGAATAGGAAAAATTATTTGCAATGGAAGAACTGTGCTAGGTAAGAGGAGAACTTGACAAGATGTACTTGAAACCACAACGGGACTAAGGCTAGGTGTAGGAGAGGGTGCCCTATTGGTAGATTTAGATTTAACCTTTCGGTTAAGTATAAAAGTTGAGAAACCGACTACTTCTAGTAACTCAAAATCTTCATCAGTAATCCCTTTCTTTTTACCCCCCCTTGCGTACCTTTTAGACCCCAAAATTGAATAAAAGAGATAAGTTATAGTCACCAACTCCCACTTACTAATGGTTTCATGGAAGATTTTGTATATTGTTCATTTGATTCCTAGGCTGGTTATTTGGAACTAGCACTGCAAGAACTCTGACTCTTCTAGCCATGCAGGTGCAATATTTTCTACAAAGACAATTTCTTGAGCATTCTCAAAACACAAAGTGTTCTCTCTTATAATATAACCAAGCTCTTCTTCTTCTTCTAGTACTTCATTAACTTGATGATACTGAAGGTTGGTTCTTCTTTGCTACCAAGCAAGTAGTCGAAGGCTAGTAACTATGTCCTCTTGATCACCAATCAACTAGTCTACATTGGGTTGGAGAACATGAGCATTATGTCTTTGAAGAACCATAAATAACAATCACAAAGAAACTCATGATTTCTTAGTTCACTCCACAACAAAGTTGCCAAAAATCTATTGGTTAATGGATTTTTCACCTAACTCCATATTCTAAGGCCCATAGAGATGAAAATTGTAACAACAATTGAATCGATATCATGAGATTTCATGCCAATTCTCTACTTATTTTACAAGGTTGTAGCTACCTTCTAAGATATTCAATGAATAGAAATTCAGACTGTTTTAACCAAAAAGCAAAGAAAGGTGTTGCTTTTAACCAGAAATTTTTGAAAGGAATATCAACATCTAAATATAAACCAAAAGTACAAAGACTTACATCACTTTCAGAACCAATGAAATTCTTCAACTGAACTTAAACCGCTGCTATAAACATTCATTCAAAGATAAACATTCAAAAACTACTCAATCTATCAAACATCCACAACATCAAAATAGATAATCATTGGCAACATATCGAGGATAAACATAATAAATTCACACACCACAATTCAAATATTATGCTTGCATGAACTTCACCATATGAGTTTTCTATATTGAAAGATAACTGAAAAAATTGAAAGAACATAAAAGAGTTTTCTCTAATGAGTTAAATCAAAGTTTTATCCAAAATATCATAACTGCATTGGCTAAGCCCATATTTAAAGCATAAACCATTTGTCTTTGGTAATGGTTTCTTGAGAACAATCGTACCCCATAATTAAAATAGTTTTCAACTTAAAAGATCCAAAATTAAAAGAACTTCATGAAATGCTAAAAATAACTATGCATCATTCTTTTCCGCTTCATTGCCTTCATCATTCAAAACTTCAACCGCTTCTTTCTCTAGTAATCTTTCTTGTATTTTCATCTTGGACTTGTAATCACGATATCTAGTGACAATTGCAAATATATCTTTACACTCCCAGGTGTTGTAGTAATATGTAATCTAGTTCTCCATTTGGCCAAAGTAATATCAGATTCAACCAAAGCCTTTGATCTTCTATTCTCTTTAGCTTTGTAAGAATTTAGATGAATCTACAATCTATCGAGCTTTAAGAAGGATTCCCATGTCATAGTGGTAGGATCAACTATTTCCTTATTGAATGTATCCCTAAATTTTAGAGAAACCTCCTTCATATCTAGAATCCTTTCATCAAACTCATCAGTAATTTCCATATCTAGATTATGAAAACCATCCTTAATCTCTACTAACATCTCAAAGTACTGCTCAAGTGTCTTATTAATTTCTCTTACCATATTATCAAACCAGGAAGAATCTAGCTCTTTAGGATCACTCACAATTTTCTCATTAATTAATGTTGTTTGACCCATGGAAATTAATTCTTTCATTTCCTGAAAGAGAACATAGCGGATAGTTTGATCCTTTTTGACTTACTGAAGTTATACCACCAATTCCTTCCTCTTATTAGTAACCTGAGTGTAAAAGAGTCTGAATTTACCATTAAAGAAGATAGCTTCTTGAGACATATTATTGATCCACTCACTAGCCGCTCTAGAGTAACTTAGATTCTTCTTAATCGATGTATGGCAAGCATATCAATATCGACTACCTGAGAGCTTGAGGCTCCATCGGGTGCTGAAGGAGTGACCATGGAAGAGATAAACTTACCTAAAGCAAGGAATTGAGACTGCAACTTCACCTTCTCTTTTCTCTCTTCCTTCACTCTCTTAATCAAAGCATTAATTGAATAATTGGCATGGTATAGATCACCTTCAAGTGTTGGAGGCCCCATATCAACATGTGTAATTTTGTAGTCTGCCTCTGTTATTTTAGTATCACCTAATTCCCACATAAGATAAGCAATTTCCAACACTTGATTTGCAGAAGTAGCATTAGTCAACATTCTAGAAATCCTTCGGGCTTTCTTGGGTTTTGAGGAACCCTATAACAACTTCACGACTATATCTATTTCAACTATCATTGTAGGAGTATACATTCTTTTATTTTCTACTGCCTTCTTCAATGATCTGGGGGAGGCTACTACTAAACCAGAATCTTTAATCTCATGGAGATTACTAGGAGTAGTTGGTGATTTCTCAATTGGAGAAGCAGACACTTTAGACAAAGGAGGAAAGGCATTATCATCAACAATCTACTCAAAAATAGCTTCAAAATCTGTAGGTACAAATTTCACTTGACTGGCTCTTTTCTTAGGGGTGGAGAGGGCATACTATCTTGTTCATAGATAGACTTCAACTTAGCCATTTCTTCTGGCTTCTCACCATCACCTCCTAACTATAAATTTGCACTAGAAGTCCTAGCAGTTGATCTCCCTGATGATACACTCACACCAGATGTTTGTGTAGATCCTCGCTCATTCTATTGTGATGATCTAAGTTCCTAAGTAGGGCAAACAACATGCCACCATTTCCTATCCAACCAATCTTGAGTTTGTTTAATCACTGGAGCAACATGCAGTTTCATATCAAAAACTTATTTTTTGTTCCAATCAACCTTAGGGTAAGATTTATTAGGCAACTTTTCATATTCAAAATCCAAGACCATCGAATCCTCAACCACATTTTCTTGAAACTAAAATGAGATACCAAAAACCTGTATTTTCTTTAAGGTTAGCCTCATATAATTCCTTCTCAATACTTAATTCTCATCAATTGATACAATCTTCCCAAAAAATCTTCGATAGATGGGAGGAGGTGATATGAATTTCCTTCATATAAATTTTGCTTCACAAAACCTTTACTATCAAACTTGGCTCTCATAGAAAGATACTAGATATTATAATCTTTAAGGACTTTGTCAGCTCCCTTAGCCATCTGATTAGTTTTGCACACAAAATAGGGGGTCGTCAATCGAAAGATCACCCATTCCAAATTACTTGGTAAAATATAGATAGAGTTTATACATGGGCATGTCTAGAGTTCGGGGTCCTTGCGGTTCCAACCCAGGCTAGAAAGACCTCTAACTAGCTACAATGTATATTAGGCAAGAACACATACAAAAAGTAGCAGTCTTATGGAAATTAATTAGTTTCCCATTTAAATGGAAGCAAATAATTTTAGCCCAGTTAATAAAAATATTCTCATCATAGAGTTTCAAGATAAACGGGCACATCTAATATTCAAATGATTCAATTTGTGCACTTCCAACAACACGATGCAATAAAGCAATATCATTCCCAATTTCCTCTTTGAAATGTATTCTTTTAAGTTTGGGTAGTAGTTGCGACTTACCTTTATTTTTTGACCTCAACCAGGTTTTAGCCATGGAGTTTCTACACCAGTCTTCACTCATTCTTTAGAATTCCCCAGCTATGGCCAAAGACATGTCTTCCATAGGTTCTCTTTTTGGAATCTTCAATGCACGAGAAATAACTTCAGGAGAATTCTTTGCAATTATAGTTTTGTCTGTGGCTTTGATCGAACACATTTTCATAATGTATCTTCTTGCACATGCACCTATTAGGTCCACACCTAGCATGACTTTTGGAAATCCTACAACATGAGCTAGCCCACTTTTGAACATCTTTACATCCACCTCAGACCTTTTGTCACTCTTCGAATGTGCCCAAAATTCTTTCAACTTAAAAGGTTCAAGCTTAGTATCCCTTATGCCGAGCCAAAAATTTACAATTTTGGATTGCATGAGCTCTCAATACATAAAGAAACACACATATACCAGGAGAAGTAGTTTCATAAGAAAGAAATGTAGCTGAAAAACTTAGAGAAAATTTCACCACCTCAAGTTATGTCATAGATAAGACATGCATTTGGTGCTACATTAATATCGTACTTTTATTTTTATCCTTGGAAAAGGAAAACTCAAAGATTTGTGCACCTTTGGAAGACTCTTGACAAGACATCTCCAAGTTGTACCATACACATCTTTAAATGCACTAGTGACACTTCAAAAGAAGTGAAAAACACTATGTCACCCAGTCACGAAATATTGAAACTTTAGAACCAAAATCGAGAGTTGTGAGGTTATGAAAACTTTTGACTTTTCAACTACACAAGACAAACCACCTCATTAACACACTTGATGCTAGGAAAGGGAGTAAGTCAGAATATCAAGAGGTTAGGAAAATTATGAACCCCACCACAAGGTTAGGAAACACTGGGTGCCAACCACTTAGGTTACAAAACTTAAAGAGGCCACAACAAGAGGTTAGGAATTTGGAGAGTACTGCAACAAAGGCAAAAGACTTGAAACCAAATGCGATGAAAACTCTAAGACCCAAGAAAATGAAATAAAATAGCATAATAAATTTATACCCAAGGGTAACACAAAGCCAACCTACACTCTCCAACCATGTGATATGTAAGTTGAAAGTATTAGGCAAGAATTTGCTGGCAATGGAATTGGTTCTGTAAAATGTGATCTAAATTAGAAGGATTCATTTGAGGAAAATGATCTAGATGATATCAAAATTGGGTGCTTTGATCCCTATTTGAGGGATTGTGTAGAACAAGTGTTTAGTGGAAATCAAATAAGTTTTAAAGTTATCTTGTAAATATTGAAGCTTTTCAGTTGTTTATCGAGTTTGTTAACTGGGATCAAAAATAGAAGGAAATTTTAGGTTCTTTATAAACATCTCTCTAGAAGAAGCATTCCTGAAATATTTGATGCTTCAAAATCCTAAATGTAAACTTGAAATTTTTCCTTAGGTTAAAGCATATGTGATTTGATCGGGTACAATATGATATAATATGACACTTTCCACAATCTATGAGTGAATAAAAGAATTTTTAGTTATGGAAAATTAGTAGAATGTTTGTGATGTTACTATGAAGCTATGTTACCAAAAATAAGAAACGAAAACTACAACGGCAATGACAACGTGATGAGCAATGAGATATCTAGATGTTGTGTATAAGAATTAAATTATATATATATTAAAAGTTTGTTGAATACAAAACATAATTAAATATAAACCAAGAATATTATATCACTTTTGAATAACTTAAAATACTTTCCAGTTCAAAATTAAAAATACAACTAGAATTATCATTTATAAAAAGAAATTAAAAAATATAAATATAAAAAGATTTTTAAAAATTAACACGTAAATATTTAAAAAATAAATTTATTTTTCATTTATAAAATAATCTATATTATAAATAATTTAATAAAATATTATATTTTTCATTAAAACAAAAATAATAATTTTATATTTTCAATGAAAAAATCAAAAACTATTTTCACCCAACTAATAATTTATTATTACAACACAACTATTTTTAATAATATTAGGCATGTAATTTGATCATAAAAAAATTATGTTGAACTATACCAGCTTTAATGTTTTTTAATGCTCAGCTTATGGATATTGGAGAGTTTGGTTTGCATGTCATATTAGGTACGTAGGGAAAGCATTAAAAACATCAATGTTTGTTTTATTTTCAAAAAACCTTCTGCAACTTTGGAAATGGTATGCTCCATACCAAAACTATGAGAAAGGGGTTGGCTTAACCAGAACACTCTAAGCATTGACCACGCTGAGGTGGTTGTTGTGGGGCCCAACTAATCCATCCTGCCTACTGTTTGTCGTTTCCGTTCCTGTTCACCTTTAGCAAGCCATTTCTATTCACTGATAGCAGGTTGTTTCTGTTCACCGTTATAATTCAAATTATTTCCACACAGTCCCTTTCACCACATTCAAAAATAGGCTTCCAACGCCATCAATTTTCATTTTAGTTCCCTCACAACTGTGCAAAAATGTGAGCATTGTAACAAAGTATGGACATCTATCAAAACATAATGAACTAGCAGAAATGCTTTCGTAGGCATGTATGCAAAATATGGAAGCATAGAATGACACGTTAATTGTTGGCAAGATGCCTCAAAGAAATGTGGTCTCGTAGAATGCTATGACTGTAGGATACGCACAAAATGCATTTCTTGAAAAGGGTTTACAAAATTCCAATCAAATGTAATCGACATCAAGGAAAACTTTAGTGGCGAATATTTGCCAATTGGCTAATAATAGAAATCAGGAGCTCCAAAAATGGCTAATAGTACAAGCTAAAACGAAGACTGAATCACCAGGGTTTTACGAAAAAATAATTTTGTCTCGATTAATTTTCCATGTAAACGATGCGTCATCAAAACTGATTCACCAATAGTTTATATAGTAACTAAAATTTTTAATTATATTCGCCAGTAATATTATATTCCTCTGATTAATTTTGGGGCAATATTGCCACTAATAATAAATTACTATTTAATTTTAGGAATATTTTCTTTTATCTATTGCCATAGATTAGTTTTTTAATCAAACGGTTGCTGGTTGATTCCAGGCCCTAATACACATGTGCCTTTTAAAAGGCTTTATTTTGGGCCACATGATTAAATCTAATCGTGTGGCCCAAAACAAATTTCGGACCTCAACAAGCCTTTAAAAAGGAAAATGTGTATTAGGGCGTGGAATGAACTTGCAACTGTCCTTCGTTCTATCGGTGGGACACCAGATAATGTTTCCCCGATGCACCATAGTTCCCCTGATATACTTTATGCATTCGATAATTCATGCCCATGGTTATAATTCATGGTTAATTTTGTTGACAACTTGACTCTATCGGTATATCGGGAGAGCACCTTGGGAGTCAGTTCAATACTGGGTTGTGATCCATTTTCATCGGGCCATCGATGGGATTGTGATGGGGGTTCCGACGATGAAGCATTGTTAGGCCGATGGTATTGAATTTTGTAAGGAATGGGGGAAGATCTGCCCCTTGACCCTGCCTATATTGTGATAGGAGCGCATCGAGATTCACTAGGATTTGCCACTATGATTATTATTTTTACCAATTATTCATTAAGATTTGCCAGGATTTTATAATTATTTTAATACTGTGCATAAGATTCGCCAAGAAAATTAATATTCTTTTTCAAATAAAAGGAAAGATTCGCCAATATTTTACATCTTCGCCGAGGGGGGGTTTCTTAAAGATATCCCTAATCGACATGTGTAATGCTAGAATCTTTGCTAGTGCCCTCCCTACGTGTGCTAAAATGGGAGCTTTGAAATGGGGTATCAAAATCCATTACATGATAAATGAAAGAGGAGACATTTCTGCAACTACCTATAGACACATAAAAATGACCTAGGCTTGCAAGCTCTATTTTTAATCTTTTACTTCCTAGCATAATTAAGACATTTTAATTATGTCATTGATTCACTTTCGGCTATTAATTAAATAATTCATAATTATCTAATTAATTCATGTCCTCTTTATTCTTCTTGATTATTATATAAATAAATTTTATTTATTTATTTAATGCATCACTAATTGTCTAATGTCTTCCAATAGTTAAATAAATTACTTAATTTATTTAATTATTTTTGTCCATTATGTTTTCCTGATTATTAAATAAATAAATTTTATTTATTTATTTAATATGTCACTAATTCTCAAAAATTCCTCTTATAATTAAATAAATTCTTTAATTTATTTAATTATTGCCACCTTCAGATTCCCCTCATTTTAAATAAAATTATTTATTTAAAATAGTCTCACTCTTTAATTTCCCTCTTTTAAAGTAAATAATTCAAATTAATTATTTACTGTCATGTGACCCCACCTTTTGAATTAAATTTAATTTTTAATTCAAAATAGTCTTTCTCCTCCAAAAATCAAGATTATTTGATTTTCCAACCACCTCTTCTGTTGTGCTCATTTTAAATAAAATTTATTTATTTAAAATAAGTCCCACTTTCTAATTTCCCTCTTTTTAGTAAATAATTTAAATTAAATTATTTATTAGCACATGACCCCACCACTTTTGAATTAAATTAATTTTTAATTCAAAAGGTCAACATCACCTCTTGAATCAAATAATTTTAAATTATTAGTTGATTCTCCAGCAACTTCGTTTTGTGTGCCCAATATCTCTTGTCACATGCATTGTCAGACCTTGATTTGATTTTCTAAAAATCAATCTTGTCCATTCATTTTGAATTTGACCTAATGTTTCCCTAACCCTAATTGTGGGTTGTTATATTGAATCTTGTCCATTGATTCTAGGGCACTTGATAACTTTTAATCTCGGCCATTCACACAAAATTGCATTTTCTATAAAGTGACAATTTTGGTCTCATTTTGGCATATCTTGCAACCTCATGTTCTTGCAATTTCATACTCTTGGATGCTTCTCCATTTTTCATAGGCATATTTATATTTCATTTAGCATAGTTTAGACATTTTTAGATGCTTACTAGTTGCAGTAGGGCATAGTATTGCATATAGTCATTCAAAATCCTTCAACATTTGCTTAGGGCTTGTCATTTCCATTGGCTTGCTCATCATAAATCAGAGGGCAACAACATATTTCAGCAAGTTGAGAAGGTATAATGGAGGTCAGTCATGGAGGATGAAGACATTTTGGTGAGATTATTTCATTTGCTTTCATTTTATTCCTTTGCATTTCATTATCACTTTGGGTTTTCATGTTTTGCATTTGATTTGCTAACCCTAGAAAAATTCGCTTAGTTACATTGGTGAACCTAACATATTTTGACCAATTTTGAGGAATTTTGGAGTTGGATCCTTTTTGTTGTAGGTTTTGCATCATTTTGGGGACAAAACCCTAGTTTACAAAGATTGACTTATATCTCACAAACGGTTGCAGATCTATTCACAATTTTTTTTTGAAGGTTTGGAATGATGTTAGGCACCTTCAGTAAAAAAATCAGATTTTTGGGACTTGTTTTGAATTTTTAATTAAAAAATTATGATTTTTCAAATAAAATTAATTATGGATGCAAAACACAGAATTATTTGGATTTATTTACATTTTTGGAAATTTCTCTGAATTTCAATAAGGTCCTATTCTCCGTGTTTTTACTTTTGATACAAAAACAGTTCCAAAAAAATTAGATTTGTCTTGACTAGCTAACCCTCTAATAATAGCGATCAATTATCTTGTTAGGGTTTTGGCTTGGTTGTTGGTTTTGTGAATGTGCAGGAAAAATAACATTTCAAAGGACAAATTGGATAAAGAAATAAAAAAATTCTCTAAATTTTTGTGGGTTCAAGACATTTTTTTAGACTACTAACAAGTGGTTTTGTAGGTTTGATTGTCCAAGGCTTTTATTTTGAAACCATTTGTGCTTGTTTTAGATTAAAAAACACTTCAATTGGTGCTTTAAAAAGAACATTGCTTTTCCTTTTCTTGATTGTGCTTGAAGGTGGTAGGTGATTATGCTCTCACCTTGTGCAAACTAGGTGATAAAAAAACCAGACCCATCTATTTTTTGTGTCACCCCAATTCAATAATAGAAGTATCCTCTCCCCTTGCGCACTTGTGAAATCCTAGGTGTAAGAGAAACTATTATTGACTCTAGGAATTGGGCCTACACTAGGTCAATTAGGGTTAGGGAAAAACTTTTTTCTGTATGGTAGTTTAAAGATTTTGGGTTATTGATTTTTTGTTTGCAGCTTGTGGCAAGGAGTCTAATATTTGTTTGCTTTGTTTTATTTCACAAATCTTAAACAAACAACTACAAATTTTCATTTCTTTACATTCATGAGTTGAAACAAACATGCATGCATATTCCTTGGATTAAAAAGAACACAACCTTGCATTATAACTCATTGGATTTAAATAAATTTTCATCTCTTCATAGCATTGGGTTAAAATGAACTTTTAGTTAGCTCACACTACAAACGGTTAAAATGAACCCCATGTTTTGAAAAATACTACAAATGGTTAAAATGAACTCCATGTTTTTTATGTTTGTCAACACATTTCATTTTGGGCTTAAAATGAACACCATGTGAGTGTGAGTTGAGATATTCATGTGCTGTCTCTTTGTTTTTAAACAAAAGATCGATTGAACTATGAATATTTTGTCTCGCTTTTGTTAACCTTAGATTTTGGGCCTGCTTTGGTGGGAAAAAGTACTCACCCAAAAGTGACTCAAATCGAGAACGCACTAAAGCCAAGCGATGCCCAAATGGTATATAAATTTTAATGCTAAGGAAAGATTAGCATTATAGAACTTCCTACGAACCAACAATTGACTCCCCAGTACCCTTGTGGTGCATCAAAACCTATAGAGCATAACCTCTGTAGACTGGGATGATAATGCCTCTCGCATGGCCTTCTGACTGGGTGCTCGAAATAAATCCTTTGTTTTAGAAAACCACAAACCTTCTATTCTTTGGTGCAACAACGGTCATTGCCAAGGCAGCCACACCTGCACAGTTCTTAGTAGAGATGATCAATCTGCCATGGGAGTTTCATGGAGGTTGGAAGCTTGGTTGCCCTGAGAAGTGAGTGCACTGTAAGGGGGAGCCCATGGGGCCAAGCTTCTGAATTCATTCGCTAAGGATATGCATTTAGTGAGATCCATAAGAATATTGTCCTTGCAGCCATAGGATTTTTGTAAAATGACTTCTATGTGGTTGATTTTGATTTTTTACAACACCATGTGTTTGCCAACTGTTTTTCAGACAATTCCAACAAATAAACATCAAACTTGCCAAAATCTGAAACAACTTTTCCAACTGAAACAAATCTTTGCAATCGGCCTAAAATTTTGTCAAATCGCTTCTTGCAACGCATTTGCCATCATGAACCGCATTTGTCAAATAAAGTCCTCAATTTTTCACACTTTGGGATAGGAAAAATTTCCTTGCTTTGTCAAATCGTTGTCTCAAAAAGTAAATTGTCATTGGACCAAGTCCAACAAATCAATCCTTAGTCATTGTCCTTTGGTGAGCTGCTTCCAACTCATAAGTCTAGTGTGGAAATCTCACCTTGTCATTTTTTCATCTCGTCTTTCAAACTAGTCCTTTGACAATCCAAATCGAGACATTGGCCAAAATTTGAGTGGTTAGAAAACATTTCCTAAAGGTCATTTGACATAAGGCACTCATTACCACTTTGCATTTGACATCCCTTTTTGTCCTCATTATCACTTTTCATAGCCTTAGCCTCATGCCATCCACCATCATGTCTTCAAGCCACTTTGATATACTTGCTAGTTTAATTGAATGTCAATTTATCAGTAATGGTCAATCCCAACTAACTAGGGATTTCAAAACACTATACCTCGAATCCAAGTGCAAATTTACAACCCCTATCCCTCCATCCATCTATCTGTATTATCAACAATCCATGACTCCTAGTCCTCTATCCATCTACTATCAAGAGTTCCCTCACACCATCCATGGCACCAAGTCACAACAAACTTCCATTAGTCATACCCACCCTAACTTTGACAAGGGAAATCAACCATTCATCAATCTAAACCAAGTATCCACGTCATATCCTAGTCCTCCACTCACGTCATATCCTAGTCCTCCACACCTGTCATATCCTAATCCTCCATTCACATCATATCCTAGTCCTCCATCCACATCATATCCTTGTCATGTATTCATGTCCTATCCTAGCCCATCATCCCTCAACCAAGTCCAAACCTCCATGTCATATCCTATTCCATTATACCCCAATCCATTCCAAGGCACTCCATGTTTTCATGAAAACATATCTAGTCATGGTCTCCAAAGTCCCATCTTCTTACCTACACTTGAAGATACATGTCAAGAGGCAGGTCCAAAGAATGACATCATAACATCATCGTCTTGTCTAGATCAAAGTAGTCTATTGGACCCCATCTTTACATCCATTTAAGAAGTCCTTCTAGACAATCATGGCATACCAAAGACACCTATCCTTGGTCAAGAGTCCATCCAAAACCATGCCATTCAAGATGAACCTATCTGTGGTCAAGAGTCCATCCAAAACCATGTCATTGAAGACGAACCTATCCTTGGTCAGAACCCTATTTTTTATCATGTCATTCTAGCTGAGCCCATCTTTGATCAAGACACTACTTCTGAAGAAGTCCAAAATGATCCACTCCTTGACCTTTATGCCCTTCATGATGAAACACTTGACGATGACCCTCTCCAAGCTTCCAATATTGATACTACCAACAATGAGACACTTGCCACCATGGGACACATAGATGATCTACCACTAGAACAAGAATCTCCTAGCATGGACATATTTGCAAATGATCAAGCTATAACTGAATTCAGTGGGCTCTATGACAATGACCATGAAGATAGTTTTGACATCAACTTCAAAGCACCAGTAGAATCATCAGAATCTGATATGTTAGAAAATCAAATCGAAGATGTCAGTCAAAAATCTGTCCAACATGTCAGTGAAGCTACAACATCCTATCAATTAGGATCATATATCTTTGTTAGAGTAGGCTTTCTCACAGAGGAGAAGATTTCGAGCATTAATTTCCACAATAAGGATGGGTTAGCATCTTGCTTCCACAATAACAAGTACCCCATCGCAAAAAAATTGTCAGAACATGAATTATCAAGGAAAAGGATTAGGCATACATGAGTAAGTAATTTTGGAGCTTGTTCGAGTTCAAGCACATTACAGACATCAAGGTCTTGGCTATTCATCAGTCAAAAAATCTAATGATGTTAGTGTTCCCTCCTTGATATTGGGGGCAACTTTATCAGGTATAAACATCAAAATGGGTGTTAGGATTAGTCCTTGTCATAAGATTGTTGCCAATATCCCTTCCCTTCACACCCCAAACCATCATTCCATCATGAATAAACCTTCCACATGGAACCAAAAAAATTCTTACAAATCCAAAATCCAAAATTAAATTTCAAAGGCTAGGAAATAAATCACCAATACAAGTGGACAAATGAAGCTAAAATGGATCCCAAAAAAAAATGGGTCAAAGAATGAATTAGGCAAAGAAAATATGCCAAAGGTCAATAAAAATGTTGAGCCACCACACAAGAGGACTCCCAAATACAACACATGTCCACCTCCATCAAAATGGCCATCAAAAAAGACATATAAAAATGTTGGTTCCAAACAACTTCCTAACTTGACACCTAAACTTTGGATAGTAAAAACCAATACATCCAAACATCCAACCAACCCGTCCACGTCCACCATCATCCATCATAGTCCTACATCCTCCTTAAAATCCAAACATCCCATGTCACAAATCCGTCACATCTTGGCAACAAATCTCTATTATAAGGAATCTCATGGTACTCTATCACGATGTGTGTATTCTGATAAGGCCAACTCTAGTATCAACAAGGATCACAATGACATCAATCAGTTGTATGCAAGCACTATCATCCTGACAAGGAAACTACTTCAGAAAGGTCATTATTGGCATGTCATGGCACCATTCTCTACATCGGCACTGTCAAAGGATTTGACACAATCAGTGGCCATCTAAAGCATCAAGGCTATCCGACAAAATGCAAAAATAAGATAAAAAAATTATAAAAAAAAGACAAAAATAGTAAAGAGAAAAATTTCATCCAATAGTGAAAACCATTCTTATGGCGCTTTGGATAAGTACCATGATAAAAAAACTGGAAAACATACATCATGTGTAGAATAAATCATATATGTGGACCATTTCACTTGGGGGAAAGTCGTCTCATCTCCCATTCCCTTCACATGACATTCCCATCTACCCATCTAAACCTTATCATGTCCATCCATTGTCCCACCTATTTTGATCTTGACAAAGACTGGGGCAAAAACACAAATCATGCTTTGGAAATTTTTTTGACATGTTTATCTTTTGGTCCTACCTTAGTCATTGAATATCATGTCATTACCTTCATAGCCTTCTTTTCGCTATGCAACATCATCCTTGGAGACCATATGATAATTCTCCTAGTCCAAGCCATCCATGTCTCCTATCTTTTACCAAGGCCATCCATTGTCCTTTTATACCTATCGCCCATCTTGGTTTCCCTTGTCAATAGTCTAAGGATCTCTCATCATCCCATCTAGTCCTCATCAAGTCATTCAAAATGCAATAGTATGGAAAACCTAACGCATCATCCAAAAAATTCTTTGGCTTTGTCCCTAGCCCTACTGCAGACTTTTATCCTCTTGTCATATCATTTTCATCCTCACGTTGTTTCAGGATGTGTCCTTCCCACATCAAACAACGTTGTCATTGCCATCGTCACCTACCAATTGGTATTCAGCTTGACCAACAAAAAAATCGTGATTGTCCTTGGATTCATGTGCATTGGCATCATTCACATGCATTTTGTCACAATTTTTGCCAAACATCCAAAATCATAAAAATCGGAAAAATTCCTAAAAAAATTCTAAAAATCTGAAAAATTCTTGAAAAATTCTAAAAATCTAAAAAAGTCCTGAAAAAAGACCAAAAATTTGAAAAATGTCCTAAAGAAAATGCAAAAACATCCAAATCAATGTCAAAAATCTCAAAACAGAGTCAATGCATGTCCCATTAACCCAGTCTGTCACGTCAGTCAATATTTTTCCAAGTTTGAACTACATTGTCTCTACTCATTTGCTATGTAGGCAAGATTCATCTTTAAATCCCTGAGACGTTAGATCAATCTTTCTAGGTTTGTCAAAATAAAATCATGATTCAAACTTTTGTCCTTTGGACAAGGCCATCAATCGATGAGCCCCTGAGGCCGCACTAGGCTAGTCCATTAGGGTTCATGGCACAACGTTTTCACACACGTCAAAATTTCTTCAAATCAAGCAAATCTTCTATCAATCCCGAGCAAACAATCTATCAACACCTCTTTTGTTGTGCTCATTTTAAATAAAATTTATTTATTTAAAATAAGTCCCACTTTCTAATTTCCCTCTTTTTAGTAAATAATTTAAATTAAATTATTTACTAGCACATGACCCCACCACTTTTGAATTAAATTAATTTTTAATTCAATAGGTCAACATCACCTCTTGAATCAAATGATTTTAAATTATTATTTGATTCTCCAGCAACTTCGTTTTGTGTGCCCATTGTCTCTTGTCACATGCATTGTCAGCCCTTGATTTGATTTTCTAAAAATCAATCTTGTCCATTCATTTTGAATTTGACCTAATGTTTCCCTAACCCTAATTGTGGGTTGTTATATTGAATCTTGTCCATTGATTCTAGGGCACTTGTTAACTTTTAATCTCGGCCATTCACACAAAATTGCATTTTCTATAAAATGACAATTTTGGTCTCATTTTGGCATAACTTGCAACCTCATGTTTTTGCAATTTCATACTCTTGCATGCTTCTCCATTTGTCATAGGCATATTTAGATTTCATTTGCAATAGTTTAGACATTTTTAGATGCTTACTAGTTGCAGTAGGGCATAGTCTTGCATATAGTCATTCAAAATCCTTCAACATTTTCTTAGGGCTTGTCATTTCCATTGGCTTTCTCATCATAAATCTGAGGGCAACATATTTCATCAAGTTGAGAAGGTATAATGGAGGTGAGTCATGGAGGATGAAGACATTTTGGTGAGATTATTTCATTTGCTTTCATTTTGTTCCTTTGTATTTCATTATCACTTTGGGTTTTCATGTTTTGCATTTGATTTGCTAACCCTAGAAAAATTCCCTTAGTTACACTACCCTGGTAGACATTTATGCAAAATGTGGAAGCACAGACAAGGCATGCGAACTGTTTGACTGAATGCCACAAAAAAATGTGGTCTTATTAAATGCCATGATAGCATGATATACACAAAAGGGATTTTTTGAAAAGGCTTTAGAAGATTTCGAGCAAATACAATCGGCAAGTGTAAAGCCAGACTCCACAACCTTTGCCAACATTCTCCCTGTCTATGCCAAAATGGGAGCTTTTGAAAAGGGTATGAACATCCATTAGAGCATAAAGGATAGAGAAATTTTGTTAGATGATGTGGTGGATGTGTGGATCTATTTTCTTGCTGACTACAGATCACATATGAAAACTAGGCCTTGGAGTATTCAAAGCAATGTTACTTTTTTATTTGAATCTTAAAAAATATGTGACCAAATGGTAAGGAGATTGATGAAAGACAAGGAATTAAAAAACTTCTCGATGTATTTAGATTGAAGGCCATAAAATGGTATGTGCTTTTTGTGTAGGAGACATGACATTCACAAACACAATAAATTTATGCAAAGTTGGAGAAATTGGTTTGGGAGATGAAGACAATAGGGTATTTTTCAAATGCAAGACACTTAGTGGTGTAGAAAAGGAGGGAAAATATTATTAGCAACTTGAGTTTTTCAATAAGGCCCTCCTATTATTTTCCATCAAATAGTTTATGTAGTTTCCATATTTCATTCTTATTATCTTTTAAATGTCTTTAAACAATATTGTTATTCATAAATTTAATTGCTTGTGAATGAACTAATTTATTATTTTGTTACCATTTCCCAACTGAGTCCCATTTAGATTAAGAACTTAGTATAAGTAAGAGGGCGGGTGCATGGAAATGGGTAGCCATTTCATGGACACCTTCAAAAAAACCTTTTGAAAGGTCATAACGTGAGCACATTATAACGTGCTTGCATTATTACTTGTTAAAAGAATAAAAATTAAAAAATGCTTTCATTCTAATTTTGACTATTTTTTTCTTCTAGGCATGACCAAAACCCCCATATTTTGCACTTGCATTCTAGGAGGAGCCTTCCAACAAATTTCTTCACCAACAATTTCTATTTCTTTGCAACGATGGCACCATGACGATGAGGAGGTGTGAGATGTAAGGATTCTATGCTTTTTGTTTTGAATTAGTTAGTTTTAGGTTGAATTTGATATATATTTGTTTGAATTTTTAGGAGATGCAAATCAACTTGCAAACCCTCAAGATCCTCAACAGGAAGACCAACCAAATCCTCAAGATCAAAATTAACCACAACAACAACCTCCTCAACCAATCACTCAACCCCCTCCTGGCACTCAACAAAATTTAATGAGTGAAATTAAGAACAACAAAAAAAAAATTGAGGAATTGATTAGTACGTTGAGTAATCCAAATGGTTCAAATGTAGAAATAATGACCCTAGTAAATTCATTGAAAGATATGTTAACAAATGTAGATTCAATTAGCAAACAATAACTGGATGACAAGATAGGAGGCAGGTAGCTAGGGATTATTATGTAAATAAACTATCATACAAAGATGTAAAGGATTTAAAAATTACAAAAGGTGATTTGTGCTCATTATTCGCTGACCCATGCATAAATCAAAATATTACCCTCAATGTGAAGAGGTTTCCTATCCATTGGTGCCACCACCAACAAATTAGGGACTGGTTTTATGATAGGTGGTACATGGTCTTCGATTACCCACCGTGCAAAAATTGTGAGGTCCCGCAATATTTCCTTAGGAAACAATACAGTGAGTTCATATTGAACAAAATCCTAAATTATTTTGATATGAGGGATTTCCGAGGGAGAGATGGGGGTTCAACTCAGGATAGACCCAATGCACAGTTGGATCCTACGTGGCAAGGTAGACGAGCTCTCACTAGGCCACCTTGTGAGCATGTTGTTATGCCTTCTTTTGTGAAGGAAAGTGCTGACATAGAGACATTGTAGGCGATCAACACTTTGACCCAGAGTGTGATCCATCATACTAGCCTATTCTACAATGCCATCTAGGGGAGTCTTCAAGTGGTGGCCTCTGAACCCATGTGTGTCAATCTTGCGAGGTGACTTGTTCATATGACCACATTGACACTCAGGAGGCTGTTATGCAAGATCTATCTATAGCTATGGAGATGGAGAGGGAAATTGAAATTTTGCATGAGGCATATGGCATTGATAGTCAGGCAAAATTTAGCATGTTCATTGAATTTAATTTATTAAATTTTGATTTTGAAATGCAAGATTAACTAAAAATGTTTTATGATTTTAATAAAATTACAGGGTCATAGTGTTGAGACTAGATACACCCGCCCCCCACCTACTTATTTTTGCAATACACCTATCGCTGGGGTATGTAACTAGTAAACAATTATAAATTTATTACATGTTAATAGCATTGTTTTACGAATGGTAATTTAATATGCGATTTTGGATGTTGAACAAATTAATATTGGAGGTTTCAATGGAACACTTCCTAGTGGTGGTGGATTTACTCAAACCTACATGGAGGTAATGGAATAAAGAGTTTAACTAATGAATTGTACTTAACATATTTGTGTAGTTTATATGCACACCATTGATTACATTGAATAATTTGTTGTTTTATTTTCAGTTGTTGCAAGCTGAAACACCTCCAAATGTAATGAGGGCAATGGAGATTGGTGTGTCATTTGCTATAGAATCCTTGATGCTTCTGAAAGGGGAGGTATGAGGCAACTTAGTAAATTTCAATTTACATTCGTTGTTATAGATGTTAGTTAGTGAAAAATCAAACCATTATTGATTCACGTCTATTTAATTTCTATTTGTATGGTTTATACACTGCTTGAGCATGCCTGAACATGGGCATGAGAATATATCCCTCATGGAGAGAGATCATGAGATGGTGGTAAGTGATTATTTTGTCAAATATATCATTTTTTATAATGTAATTTCTATATATTCATGTATTTACTTCTTATTGTAATAGTTAAAACTTCACCATGAATTAAACACTAGGAGGAGCAGTAGGGACACTCCTTGAGCACAACAAAAATGAGTGACTGACCTATCGCCATCCAATCAAAAAGCAAAGGGAAAGAATTTATTTCCAGAGCATGGAGAGCAATGACTTTTGATTCTAGAGCCCTTTGTTGTATGCCTACATGGTAGTTTTGTACATATTTTGTATTGGACATATTTGACATTGTATGCCTATATGACATTCTTGTAAGCCTATATGGCTATTTCATACATATATTTCATACTTGTATCGACATATATTGATGTATGCCTACATGGCTATTTGGTTAATACAAATATCTTTTATCGATGTTGTCCATATTTGCATTATAAATTGATGGTTCAATAGATATGCATTATGTTTATTCAATTGTATACTTTACAACTTACGTGTATAATTTTTGACTTATGTATGTTCGAATGTATACTTTGTGGCTTATGTCTTTTCATTTGTATACCTTGTATTTGTGCATATACTTTGTATTAATTTGTGTATACTATGTATTTGTGTGTATAATTCTTGAGGCTTACGCATTTTTGAGTACTTGTGCTTCCCTTATTGACATGTTCATGCTTGAATTATTCATGTTTATAATTATTAATTGGTTAGCTCTAGCATTGATCATTGTTGTCCTTCATGGTTTGTTTTGAATATTAATTGATTGATGCTAAATAAATTTATCTAAAATAAAAAAACACATTTTTAATTGGTATTCTATTGAATGATTCATAAAAGTATTCCAATATGTTCTTGATGCCTCACCATTGAAATATTTGTATGTCAAATTTTTGCAATATTATTTCTTGTATACGAAATGGACTCGGGAGAAAGCAAGTTATAAATTATAATACAAATAAGAAATGGACTCAACGTTATCCTAGACCCCCGAATAGGTCTATTTAACAAAGAAACACACTCTCAATCACTCTTTGAATTGAAAAGAACCATTGGTGATGCAAAGTGGCTCAACAAGTTGTGATTTGACACAACTTCTCTCAAATATGCCCACTAAGACTCCAACATTCACTTGACTCAACAGGGTAACTCAACTACCCAACCATGGAATCTATCAAACCAAACATGACCAAAACTTGGAGTAGACTTGGAAACCTCCCAACATGACCAACCCAACTCAACACAACCCACCTTATGCTTGGGAACCACCTCTGACCTATCGCTTCCAAATTAGGTCTCTTATTCCTTACAGCCTAAACAACTAAGACAATCAACACAAGAACCACTAAAAAGGCATTAACCAAACCAAGGACACTAGTTATATGCATCCTATACCAATTCCCACAAGTCCTCAAAGGCCCATTTCTTGACAACAAAAGATAAAGCCATGACAAACCAAAAAAAAATGCTACAAGGTAGGCCTAATTAGGCTACTCCACATAAGGAATCAAGTACCTTGGCTCACCTCAACACCCCTTAGCCACAAAAAGGTTCTTACAACCCTTTCCAACACAAATAAAATTCTCTCAAGCACCCTTGTCTCAAAACACTTATGAAAACAAGCAAAAATCAGATTTTACACAAAATTAGGCTTGTCACATAGAGATGTCAAGCCTAGAATGTAAAAGATATCTCTCCCACCTTCTCTAAAACCAATATGGAATCAAATATACATGGTAATATTCCATTCCACCCAGATCTAGCCTTAGCACATGGTGGAGATGAAAGATATGAGGGAATTTCACTCAAAACCTTAGTTTTTGAGGGTTTCAGACCATTTGCAGAAAAATAAGAAATATTCTATTCCTTTATGGTTTTGCACCAAACAACTGCCAAAATAAAGAAAACTCAAACCTCTTTCAATCCATTTCAGCCTTGGGACCGTATAGGAAAGCTACGGTCCATACCAAGTACGAGATCAACAAGTTTGTATCAAAAATTTGGAAAACAAAGAACAATGTGAATAATTCTTATTAGATCTTCTCCAAAATTTCAACAAAAACCTACATTCAAGCCTCTCAAGGTTTTACATATTCTTTTACACCCTTCTCTAACTAATCCATGCCCTCAACTAACTAAAAACCAACTTTCAAAATAAGTAACTGTTACATTTTGAATTTGTTGCTTTAAGAAACTTACAAATTTGCAACTTTAGACTCGTCCAACCTAATGAATACAACTAATGACCTCTAAACCCACACAAATGGCTGAGAATTAGCCTTATTACATTAAAAAAACTCCATTCTTTCACACTCATATACAAATTCCCAAATTTTCCTTCAAAGGCTAAAAAGACAACTTCTAGTGCAAGATTGAAATTTTCACATTTATTATTACTAGACCCAAAAGTCACCCTAAAACATACCTAATGGTCTTAATTAACCTTATTCAAGAAAAAAATGCTCAAAATACCCACAACAATCTATTGAACAACCTATTCACCATCAGATAATCACAAAAACTAGTGAACTAGACCTTCATCAAATGGAGGAAAAAGGGGCTATGCACCAATGATCATCTTATTTTTGTGTGGAATACTCAAACTTCTAAACTATTATTTATATGTTTCTCTTTTTCATTGTTTTGCATGCCATCATAAGGGATCAAGCCGATTGAACGTAACTTAGATCAATTTTGTGTGTTTGGGTGTGAAAGACGACCATGCCTAGTGTAAACCTACTTACCATGACACGTTGGAGTAGTTAGTTTGGTCACACAAATTGCAAAATGAAAGTTGCACCACTTTGCAACTTTACACTGCTTCCATTTGACACTTTTTCCATCAAGTGAAAATCCGCTCCCACAGGAAAAACACTTTGAGATAGCCAAAAAAGAGAGATTTTTTTTTAGAGGGGCCCAATGTGATCCTGTAGGATTAGACGAGAAGTTTCTATGTGTCACAGTATATGAGTAATAGCATGCTAAAGTTTACGGCCATTTAGCACTTTGGACCCTTAAGGGATCGATCCGGTTGAACATAGCTCAGAGCGATTTTGCGTGTTTGGGTACAAAAGAGGACTATGCCTAGTGTAAATATACCTATTTAGACACATTCAAACAATCTGCTTGGTCACATGAGTTGTAGAACGAAAGTTGCACCACTTTGCAACTTTGCACTTCTTGCATTTGACGCTTTTTCCATCAAGTGAAAATCTTCTACCACAGGAAAAAATCTCTAAGATAGCCAAAACCAAGAGAGGCTTTTGTAGAGGGGCCCAACATGATCCTATAGGATTAGATGAGAATATTCTAAATATCATGATATTCAAATAATATCATGTTGAAGTTTGCGGCCATTTTGCACTTTGGACCCTTAAGGGATCGATTCGGTTGAACGTAGCTCAAAGAGATTCCACATGTTTGGGTGTGAAAGAGGACCATGCCTAGCATAAAAATACCTATTCAGACATGTTGGAACAATCCACTTGGTCACACGAGTTGCAGAACGAAAGTTGCACCACTTTGCAACTTTGCATTGCTTGCATTTGACACTTTTTCCACCAAGTGAAAATCCACTGCCACGGGAAAACCACTCTGAGATAGCCAAAACTGAGAGAGGTTTTTGTAAAGGATCCCAACTCAATCCAATAGGATCAAAAAAGAAGTTTCTAAGCATCACGATATCCAAGTAATAGCATATTGAAGTTTGCAACCATTTTGCACTTTGGACCCTTAAGGGATCGATCTAGTTGAACATAGCTTGGAGCGATTCCATGTGTTTAGGTGTGAAAGAGGACCATGCCTAGCATAAAAATACCTATTCAGACACGTTGGAATAGTCTAATTGGTGACATGAGTTGCAAAGTGAAATGTGCACCACTTTGCAACTTTGCACTGCTTGCATTTGACACTTTTTCCATCAAGTGAAAATTCGTTGCCATGGGAAAACCACTCCAAGATAGCCAAAACCGAGAGACATTTTTGTAGAGGGACCCAACATGATTTTGTAGGATCAGATGAGAATTTTCTAAGCACCACAATATCCGAGTAATAGCATGATGAAGTTTGCAGCCATTTAGCACTTTGGACCCTTAAGGGATCAATCTAGTTGAACATACATCAGAGCGATTCCGTGTGTTTGGGTGCGAAAGAGGAAAATTCCTAGAATAAAAATACCTATTCGAATGTGGAATAGTCCACTTGGTCACACGAGTTGCAGAGCGAAAGTTGCACCACTTTTCAACTTTGCACTGCTTGCATTTGACACTTTTTCCATCAAGTGAAAATTCACCGCCACGGGAAAACCATTATGAGATAGCCAAAAATGAGAGATGTTTTGTAGAGAGTCCCAACATGATCCTATAGGATTAGATGAGAAATTTCTAAGCATCATGGTATCTGAATAATAGCATGCTGAAGTTTGTATCTATTTAGCACTTTGGACTCTTAAGGAATCGATCTGATTGAAGGTAGCTTAGAGCGATTTTGTGTGTTTGGGTGCAAAAGAGGACCATGCCTAGCATAAAAATACCTATTCGGATGCATTGGAATAGTCCACTTGGTCACACAAGTTGAAAAATGAAAGTTACACCACTTTGCAGCTTTGCACTGTTTGTATTTGATGCTTTTTCCATCAAGTGAAAATCTGCTGCCACAGGAAAACCGCTCTGAGATAGCCAAAACCGAGAGAGGTTTTTGTAGAGGGGCCCAACAAAATCTTGTAGGATTAGATGAGAAGTTTCTAAGTGAAAGGGAATAATTTTTATGGGGTTTTGTTGCTTCCCTTGTAGATTTTGAAGGAAAAGGGCATGAAAAATGAGGTTTCAGCCTAGGGTTTGATAAAATATTGCATGTATAGGTTGGGTGATTGTCTTTTGAGTTTTTTCAGGTGATTTTGAGAAAGTCTAAGGTGGTTGCATGTTCTGGTAAGGTGTCAAACCATTCCTTTCAATAAAACCTCCTTATACTAGCATAAAATAAGGGTTTTGGTTTGGCATGGTGGAGTGAGTTTGTACTGAGACAAATTGCGGATCCAAGGGTTTAGATACATGATAATTGCTTCCCCAACAAGTTAAGGGGGTTTTTGAATGTTTAAAGGTATGTTCCTTTGTAAATTAGGCTTAGTTAGCCTAATGAGGACAAGGAAGAAAGTCATTTTTGATGCACATGTTCCAATACAGTCACTATTTATTTTGAAGTATGTGTTGTAACTCAATAATAGCTATCTAGATCAGGCATTGTTTGTGAAGTCATTTGAGAAGTTTTCCTCAAAGTGCCACTTGGAGCCACACTTTTCACTTGAAAATTCATCATAAAACCCTTTAGCAGCAACTCCACCTTTATTTCTTGAATTTCCCTACACAAATAAACACACACATAAACCTAAAACATCCTAATACTAACTTAGTCCACTGATCTAAACTATCAAATTTGGTGGAGTAGTCATTATTGGTTTACAAAGCGAGTTGAGAAAAATCAGTTCAAACTAATGATAAACTCAATGGATATCCTCCTAAATACACTCAAATGAAAGATACTTCACTATTCTACCTTAAACAACAAGATTCAAGGCCTTAAACTAATGTGCAGGCCATATAAGTTAATGAACAATTGGAAAACCTCATAAAATCACTAAAATAGGGACTTTATTGATTGTAAATATTCAAGAATACAAAAGATCTTTGTTTTGCTTGACCTTACATGCTTTATATCACTTCTCTAATCACCTAATGACCTCTTTGAGACTTTGAATACATTACATATGACCTTTAAATGACCTTTTTTACATTGTTTACATCTCAAAATTTAAATTTTGTAAATTTTCCTATTGAAGGCATTTACAGAACAAGGTGCTACTGCACCAAACATGAACTCCAAAATTACAGTATTTGAGTAAATCTCATTAAAATTCTTTAAGTACTTCATTCTCACAGATCTTTCACAATGTCACTCATACATTCAAGATTCTCTTTAAATGTCTACATCATAGGTGCTCATTATGAGATGAATATCAATTGAGTAACAGGAGATTCCCTCGCTAAGCTTCATACACTCTTTCATAATGGCTTGAAATCAGAATTGAAATTTGTCAAGATCATCAAAATAAGGATGTTGCATTTATTTTTTGGCTGAGATTCTCTTTGATGGCTCATAAATGAACATTTTTTGCAATGAGAGATCAATCAATTTTTAGTAGTTTACTTACAAATACGCAAAGTAAAAGAGAAAAAGAAAGAGCATCCAAAATAGAAATGAAATAAAAATAGATGGAAGGAAATTACAGATAGGCATGCAAGTCTCACAAATTAGTCACTCTTGATCATACATCTTCACTGGGAATTCCAACATACCTATTCCACACAACACCTCTCATGAATAGAGTAAGTCGAAATTTCAGATGCTCTTATAATGTCTACATCATAGCTGCTCATGATAAGGTTGACTTCAAAAGAATAAATTGAAATTCCATCACCAAGCTTTGCACACACTTTTCTAATGGCTTCAAATCATGATTGAGATTTGTCAAGATCATCAAAATAAGGATGTTGCATTGCTTTTCTGGCTAACATTCTCTTGGTTGGCTCGTATATCTGCATTTTTTGTAAGGAGACACCAATCACTGTTTAGTAGGTTACTTACAAATAGGCAAAGTAAAATAAGATGATAGCATTGGCATCAAAAAAATTAATGTGCATACATGTATAAATTAATAAAAACCAATGTGCACATATACTTACAAATTAATCCAAGAAACTATTCAGGTCTACTCTACTCTTTATTGTGTCAAGTACTACCTCATGGTCAGAATCACATACCTTCCACAAGGTCTTGTTCAAAGGTCTACCCCCATATTTGGTCAAACAAACATTGGATTCCACAACAAGGTTCGAGTAATGAAGAATCTTACGATGTGTATCAAAGCCCTGAAACAACCGATGTTTAACACTCGAATGTGGGTACCTTCTAAGCCACATTCTAGTAACCACAACTGAGCCTATAGGGTATTCAATGTTTTCTCCATCTATAACTAGGGCCTCCAATTTTTTTTTTGCCTCAACACAACACAAGTAATAGTTTGTTCCCTCTTCATTGTCTTCATCTTCAATAACTGCATAAACATGACCTGCATTGATATGTGGAATGAATCTCTTGAAATTAGTCAACATTATGAATACAGTACAAAGTAAGATAGCAATATGGAATTTCAACAACTAAGCAAGTAGATATATCACCTGGTTAAACTAGATTTGATACGTGGTCAAAGTCGACTGATGATTCCATCTGTGTCAGTTCTAATGTCGTCGGAGGGTGATACGTGTGAAGTGGGATAAGATAACTTGTCATCCATTTGCCAACCCACTCTCCTGACTCACAATCATTCTAGGCTTGCATTGTACATGAAGAACAAAATCATTCCATCTTTCATCTATTGATACTCCATGAACTTGCATTTGAGCTAAGGAAAGAGTGTACCTCACTCGATCCTATTAGTGTACAACAATCCTCATATGGTGCAATTTTAGTATCATCCATCAACCCAAAAAATATACAAACTGAAGATGTACCTTCATTACTTGGACCCATCAAAGCATTACACCACTCGATGATTGGTTTTGCATGAGTCAAATTTGCACTATCTTTATACTTTAACACTTCTCATGCTAATGCTCTTTTCACACATGCTTTTGCACCATCATGCTCCCCCTTTCAATGCCCGACATCACAAAAGTTCCATATATGTTGAACACCTATAATGACATCCATCATGCACAACCAATAGAACATGCACGAGTTCTTGAACTGTGTTGCACAGTTATTTGACCATATTATATGTCGGTCGTATGCTATGCCCCTTTGAGCCAAACCATTGCAGAACATCTAGAAGAAACCTTGCACGAACTTTGGAGAATGTGTGAGATCATCACTAATGTAAAAGTGGTACTCCCTGGGTATGTGCAAGATCATCATGGAAAAAAGAAGCCCTTAAGTGGCAATAAAATTCAAAAGATCAGAGTTAGTCAACTTGACATAAAAATTTGAATAAGTTATCTGTATTATTTAAAAAATATTTAAGAATAGAATCTGTAGCAAATTGAATGTAGTTTCTAAACTACTAGGTTTAAAAAAAAAAATCTATTTGGTGAAAATTTGAAATTTCAATGCAGCAGTACTTAAATTTCAAGGAAAAAATAAGTACGTGTTTGTCTGACCACGCTAACCACAATAAAATGATAATATTTTTTTATAAGATTTTAGATATAATTAGGGGACTCACGTCCTGATGTGATGTATATTTTTTAATAATTTTTTTCCAAGTAAATAATTAATTATGAATTTTTTATTACAAATTTTAAAAATATAAAAAACTCATATGTTTGACCACATTAACTTGGTCATGAATTCATGAAGTTCAATTCTTTTTTTTAATCCTATAGTATGTGAAGCATAGAATATGACACATGTTTTGGATTCAAAAAATGTGATACCATTTGAAAGCTATAGATTTTTTTCAATCAACCTATCAATCAGGACTTTAGTCATAATTCAAATAGAAAATGAATAATAATTATTTATTAAATTCAAAGTAAAACATAATTTATATTGGTGGAAAGCTGAGAATCTCCTTTAAAAACCCTTTTCGTTTCATCAATTTTGGGTAAAAAAAAACTCGTTAGCCACATGGGCCATCATATCACTTAGATATCGCCACTTTTTGGCCCATCATGATCTTGCACATGCCCCCCTCACTACCTTCCTTTGGTCATCTGTACTATCAGATGCATGAATGAATGCTATGTGCGCAAATATTGAAACCTATGTGGAGTTGTAATACTGTGACAACACCTCACACTGTGGTTGTAGAGTGTAGTTCTCCACAAAGTCAACACTGATACTATGTTTCCAACTGGAAACATTTCCTTGCATAGCTTGAATTATGTGTCCAACCATTGAGCTCTATGGGTATGCATTGCATACTTAGATATTATATTGTCACGAAACACAGACATAAATTGGTACACTAGAATCTTCCCAATAACCAAATCACACCTTTTTGCTTGAGACCCATCTCTTGTAGCATATGCCACTATTTTATACTTCTCGAACTCTACTAGTTTTTGTCCCACCTCATATGTGATTTCCATATGTTGACATACTGGCATAAGCTAGAAGCCACCACAACACTCGCATGAACCATCCAAGCATGTTGTCTTGTAGAATAACTGGTCATCCTCTATTTCACAATTTTTTTTGATAATAACTCAAAGATTTTGGTGGGGCTTCTATGCCACAATCCTGCAAAACATCATTAGTATGCAAATCTAAACATATAGAATGATAAAAATAATAATGGTTACAGAGTAAAATATGTAGTCTACAATAACAAGTAGTGTGTGTGTGATTTATCTTGACATAAAAAGGTTTAAGAATTTCAAAATTTCTTTGAGAAATACTAATTTGAGGATAATCATTTTCAAATTTATGAAAAAAAGGGTTTGAGTCATATCCAAAAAATTCTTTGGATGTGGCTCATGATTCTGACTACTAATCATCCTTCTTACCACATCCCTTTGATTCAAAGATGCCCTTGTGTTATTCTTCCAATAATCTTCAATTAGTGTTCTCAAGGCTTCAACAACTTGTTTATCTTTTCGTGGTAGTCTCCCCGAGAATTCCCATAATTCATTTGAATTAGTGCCCTCAATTCTTTGATGCCTTTGAATGGATCTTGATAAAAATTTGTACTAATTCCCATTTTTTCATTGTCACCAAAGTAGATTTTGAAACATGGTTGTAGGTGCCCCTACACCACGAGTTTGGAATACTGCTAGGGGAAGCATGCTCAAAGGATGAATTTTGGTGAGATATTTGGAATGTGTATTTGGTTTATTTCAATCAATAACATGTTGATTATAGTGTCTTGGATGTCTGGATAAAGTTTGGTAGTTACCTTCCATGATTTGTTGTTATTTTGCCATGTAAGTTGCAGCATTGAGTTCTTGAATTAGTGAATCATGAATGAATTGAATGGTTTTGAGTTTCTAATCAGGTTTATGCTATGTTACAATCAATTTTATGATGGTTAATCTATTTTTGAGTCTGAAAAAGAGTTGAAGCCAAGTTCTAATGTTTTGTGGAAATATGAAATCAAGTGAAATTGAAGGATTTTGATGAAAAGATGACTAATTTTGTTGGTTGATCTTCTTCAATTTAAGTTAGGGTCAGAAGTACCCTTCATGATTTTTGGATCCTAGTAGATGCTTTGCATCAGGTTTAAAATGGTAATTGGCAAGTGTATATAATTGTGTAATTTAAAATGTGCATTGATAACCTAAGGTTATAATGAAAAACAAACAATGATCAACATGGAATATGCAAAATAACAAAAATGAAATCAAGCCATAATAAAATGAAAGAAAATGTGTAAAGACTTCACATACCTAAAAACCCAGACTTTGAAATGGAGGAGTTCAACCCAATCATGTAGCCTTAGCTTCTTCTTTCTTCAAACTCCACAACAATTTGAATTTTTCAAAAGCTTTTTCTCCTCCAAAATTCAACTATATATCAGTTTTCAATGGAATTCAAACTTGAATTAATATTATATGTCTTTCAATGTGGAAACTTTGCTATTTCATGCAAAGGTGGTAGAAAGATAATGGAAAAGGTGATGGAATGTGAAAAACATGCTTGAACACTCCACAACAACATCAAAAAGCTACTTTTTGTTCGAGCACATGCAAAACTAGGAGAATATGCAAAATGTGGGCCTTGACATCACAGGTATATTGAATTTTTTTACCGTTTTTAGTGGAAGACAAAACGTGCTCGCATTATAATACGAGCACATTATTTCTTGCTAAAACGGTAACATCTCTACTTCTTCAAAACGTGCACGCATTAAATGAAATATGGTTTCTTTAATATATTTCTTTTCTCCCTCTTTGTCTATACCCTCTATCCTAATTCTACATCTCTCCCATATACCCTTAAACTAGAGGAGATAGAGGTGAGTGTGAGTTAGAGAGAGAAAGGTAGAGGGAGAGTGGGAGAGAAAGAGAGAGTGGGAGAGAAAGAGGGACAAAGAGGGAGAGAGGGAGGGAGAGGGGGAGGGGGAGAAATAGATAGTGGGAGAGATGGAGATAGAGAGGGAGGGGGAGAGGGGGACTGTGGGAGAAAGAGAGAATGGGAGAGTGGGAGAAAGATAGAGTGGGAGGGAGAGAGGGGGAGAGTGGGAGAAGGAGAGAGTGGGAGAGAAAGAGGGAGAGAGGGAGGGAGAGGGAGAGGGGGAGAAAGAGATAGTGGGAGAGATGGAGATAGTGAGGAGGGAGAGAGGGGAGAGTGGGAGAAGAGAGAGAGAGTAGGAGAGAGAGAAGGGGAGAGGGAGAAAGATAGGGGGAGAGAGGGGAGAGGGAGAAAGAGAGAGTGGGAGAGAAAGAGGGAGAGAGGGAGGAAAGGAGAGGGAGAGAAATAGATAGTGGGAGAGATGGAGATAGAGAGGAGGATAGAGTGAGAGAGAGGGGAGAGGGGAGAAGGGGAGAGTGGGAGAAATATAGATTGGGAGGGAGAGAGGGGGAGAGTGGTAGAAAAAGAGTTGGAGATAAAGAGGGAGAGAGGGAGGGAGAGGGAGAGAGGGAGAAAGAGATAGTGGGAGAGATGGAGATAGAGAGGGAGGGAGAGAAGGGGAGAGTGGGAGAAAGAGAGAGTGGGAGAGAGTGGGAGAGTGGGAGAAGGGGAGAGTGGGAGAAAGATAGAGTGGGAGGGAGAGAGGGGGACAATGGGAGAAAGAGAGAGTGGGAAATTGGGAGAAAGATAGAGTGGGAGGGAGAGAGGGGGAGAGTGGAAGAAAGAGAGAGTGGGAGAGTGGGAGAAGGGGAGAGTGGGAGAAAGATAGAGTGGGAGGGAGAGAGGGAGAGAGTGGGAGGGAGAGAGGGGAGAAATATATCATCTTAATCCCTCAACCCCTATACCCTCTTAATCCCTCAACCCTCAACCATTAAACCCTAATCCCTCAACCCTTATACCCTCTTAATCCCTCAACCATCAACCCTCAACCCTTAAACCCTAATCCCTCAATCCCTATACCCTCTTAATCCCTCAACCCTCAAACCTTAAACCCTAATCCCTCAATCCTTATACCCTCTACCCTATAACCTCTTAATCCCTCAACCCTAAACCCTCAACCCTTTAACCCTAATGTGTAAAACCTCTACCCTCTACCCTAATCCCCCAACCCTTAAACCCACTTAGTAAACTCTCTACCCTAATCCCTCAACCATCTTGACCCTTAATCCCTCAACCCTTAAACCCTTAAACAATCAACCCTAAACCCTCAACCCTCAACCCTCAACCTCAACCCCTATACCCTAAACTCTTAAACCCTCTACCCTCTACCCTAAAACCTAATCCCTCAACCCTTAAACCCTTAAATCTAAGAAAAATATCTACCCTAATCCCTAAACCCTCAACCCTTAATCCCTCAACCCCTATAAACTCTACCCTATACATTGGACCCTCAACCCTAATCCCTCAACCCCATACCCTCAACCCTCAACCCTCAACCTTAAACCTTCAATTCTCAACCCTCAACCCTTGAACCCTACCTAAACCCTCTACCCTATACATTCAACCATCAACCTGAAATTCTCAATCTTCAACCCTTAATCCATCAACCCTCAATCCTTAAACCCTAAACCCTCAGCCCCTATACCCTCTAGTACCCTTTACATTGGACCCTGAACCTATTCCTTCAACCATATACCCTCAAACCTAAACCCTAAACCCTCAACCCTCAACCAAGTAAACCCTTAACCTTAAACCCTTAAACCCTAAACCCTTAAACCTTCTATCTTATACCCTCAACCAAATACCCTCTACCATCGACCATATTCCCTCGACCCTCAATACCCTAGAAAACATCAACCCTATAGGTCCTCCACCTTAATCCCTCAACCCTATACCCTCAAACCCTATCACTTTCTCTCTATCTATGAATCTCACCTCTCCCTCCCTCCCTCCCTCCTACCCTCTCTAATTTTCTCTATCTACCCTCTCCCTCTTTGTACATACCTCTCGTTCAATCAATCCCTACCACCCTCTCTCACTCAATCTATCCATCTCTTTGTATGTCCCTCCCACTCTATCCCACTCTCTCCCACTGCTTATCTCTCCCTCCCACCCCCCCTCTCTCTCAGGTCTCTCCCTCTGGCAACCTACCTAGGTAACTCTCTTTATCTCTCTCCCCTCTCTCTATCTATCCCTCCCACCCTACCTAGATAAATCCCTGTCACTCCACCCACATCTTTCTCTACCTCTATTAGGTCACTCCCTCCCACACCTTCTCCCCTCTCTGTCTCACTCACACTCCCTCTCTCTCCCACTCCCTCTCACTACCTCTCTCAAGTCTCTCTCCTCTCACCCCCTCACCCCCTCACACTCTCAAGTCTCTCCCTTTGGCACCCTACCTACATAACTCTCTCTTTCTATTTGTCTCTCTCCCTATCTCTCTCTCTCCTCTCTCTCTTCTCTCCAACCCCTCTCCCTCTCCCCCTCCCTCTATCCCTCCCACCCTACCTAGCTAAGTCCCTCTCACTCCAACCCCTTCTCTCCCACTCCCTCTCTCTTAAACTCTCAATTCCACCCCCTCTCCATCTCCCCAAACTCTCTCTCTCTCTCTAAATTCTCCCTCCCTCTAAAGACATACATAAATACATGCATAATTACATACATACAAGCATAATACATATGTACATAAAATCCTACATCCATACAAGCATACATACATACATGTGTAGATACAATCTTACATACATACAATATACATGCATTGATACATATAGGCATACACACATACATACAAGCATGTATACATGCATACATACATGACATACAAGCATGTATACATGCATACATACATGACATACAATCATACATGTGTATACAAACATACAAATATATCAACATACATTCAATAGATTGACATTTAACATAAAGGAGGACATAACACGAGTGTGTTATAACGTGCTCGCATTATGTCTTAGTTGACATGTTTCCCGTAGAAGCAAACAACCATGTCAAAACTGAGATATAATGTGAGCACGTTATAGTGCACTCGTGTTATATCTTGATTTGGGAATTCCCAAGCCTTAGGATTGGTATTTGCCTTGGAATACCAATCCAAAGGCTTTGAGGGCATTCCCAATGACCAAAGACGTGTTTTTAAAAAATCTACCATATTTCACATAATCGAGTTCGTGCTCACTGTCAATATTGCATGTGGTTCAATATCGAAAAAATCGAACACATGTGTAATGTTGGGTTCTCTATTAGCTATCCAACGATGTCATTTTTTTCACTTTCTAACAATGTTAAGCATTTAATCCATAATTTCTTTTGTTTGTTTGTCTCTTTTTTGCCAAAAAGCAGTGTTTGGTATTTTTTTCGTTATAAATTAACTGTTCATCGAATTTTCAAATAAATTACATTTTTAGAAACTAGACTCCATTCGACAAATTTGAAAACAAAAAAAAATCAATTAGTTTCCAAAATTTGCATGACCAAAATTCTATTTTTCAGGAAGTATCCACTTCGAAAATTAGTAAAAAATCAAATATTCATTAAAAATTAATTAGAAAAATCATGCATCAACTGCATACTGTTAGCTAACTTCTGACTATTGTGATTGTAAAAATACTAAAAAAAAATTCACCGTACGAGGGTCATACAAGAGTTGCTATGTTATGTTTTTCTGACAAAAAAAACACCAATTTGTGTACGTCCCTCTTTTGAACCCCTTAATCTCAACCATTTTAAAAATAAATTAGTAGTTTCAAAAGTAGACCCAAAGCACTTCGATCCTTGATTTTGTTCCATCTCAGAATTTTGAGTGTAACTATCCTCAATTTCACGTCCAAGGTCAGTATTTCCTAATTTCAGAAAAAAGTTGTCCACTTAAGTCCCTTTTTTGGGAACCATCTCGGTGCACTTACCCAAGACATGTTCAAAAATCTAACTAGAAAGAAAAATAATTTTTTTTTTTAGTCGGTATAGAATTTTTTTATGTTTTATTAACTAAACCCATTTATGATAAGTTTCTAGTTGAATCCTATGATAGATAGCTGAAAAGGCTTTCCTACATTTTAATTTTTTAGGCTATCTATTTTCTATCTATATTTGTATTGAACTTGATATGAATCCTAACCTTCATTATTTATTCTTTTCTTCATCTTCAAAAGAAAATTTCTCTCTAAACAACAAAATATCATTCTAATGTCTAGAAATTAGTTAATTGCACTTTTAATTTTGTCCATTCAACAAAACTTTATTTTTGGGTAAACATAATCATAGTCACAATATATAGACATTATCAAAATTAGGTTAGTGTCAATTTACTACACTATTGTCTTTGTCTATTATTTTCATTGAAAAATAAAAACTTTACATTTTTCTACTTAAATTTTGTATAGTATACAAGGATGAATCATTTTTGTTCTTCTTTGATAGAGATGATTATCCTTCTTTGACCATTCCTTACCCATACATTATCTCTTATAGGAACCCTCATCAAAACCTATCCATGTACTTTTCTTCCTCTTCCCTCTTTCATTACCCTTCCTCCATTTTCATCCATCCCATGTGATGTCACATTCTACATGTCTCACAATGATGACCACTTTGATAATGAATCCCTATTATATGATGCTAAGTTTTTCACTCACAAAAACTAACCACCACTTGTGTCAAGCCTCCAAAGTAGCCTACCTGATAATGTCACTAATCCTAAATCTCTTCACTTGCATACTCCTAAATAAATATCATCATTACCCATCTTGAGGGGTTGGAGTTATTACAAGGTATAGGATATATTATCCATATTCACATCCCTTTATATTCTAATTCTCATACCTTCATCCCTCTCTTCTAGCTAAACTCTTATTTTTCTTACCACTCAATATTCCTTCACCTAAATTTTCATTCTTATTCCTCATCTAACCCGCATTCCTACTATTTATGTCCCTATCTCTCCATTCCTCATTTTAACTATGAGCATGTCCCTTTAGGCAACTTCTTTACCTCCTACCCCTATGAGCCACCCTCTCAAACCTCACCGTTCACTTATCTTGCTTAATCCTCTCTTACCAAATTTTCATTCCCTCTCCTATCCTACCCTTAACCTGACAACACTTGCCATAGTCTTATCATAACATGAAAAAAATGTGTCTACTACCCTCAACATCCCAACCTATGCTCCTAACCTTATCATTTTCCATGTAATACTTTCTATCATTTATCTCATCATATTATACCCTAGGGGATGGAACTTAAACCTCCTCCACAATATAATATGTTTGGCTATAATAAATCATCCACGAGAATCATATCTCATCATGCTAAACATAGACATACATGTATAATTGGATTAGAGATCCTAAGATAACGCCCAATCCTTTATAGGTCAATGTGCATTGACTATGAGTTTGATAATCAATTCTTAGAAAATATTTTTCTCTATTCATTAAGGAAAAACCTTATAATGTTTCTACTCTTTATCTACATATTCTATGGGTTCCTTCCTCTATCTCACTTATCTTTTCATGGAACAAATTAAATTCAACATAGGATTGCATGTAAGTTTCATCAATGTTACACATTACAATCAAGGAACAAATGAGAAGGTGGTGGATTTTATAATCTAAATTATTAATTCCTTCTTTCATAGATCCCCTATCTTCTTCTCAACTCTAATATTGAGAGGGTATTATTAAGAATATTTTCCCAAAACTTCACAATCAAAATATCTTGCATAAATATCCAACTTTTATAACACTTTGTACCACCTTGTATGATTATACATAGGTGATAGATCAATTTAAGGTTATCTCCTCTTTAACCTTGATTCCCCTATTTCTTTAACCCTATCATCTTCTCAAGAAACAAATTATTCTGTACATAATAACACCAATAACTTATAATTTTCTACTTAATCCAACCCTAATAGTTAACTAGACTAACTGAATATGCCTTAATCCTCTTTATCATCTAAACTTACTATCTCCCTTCATTCACAAGCTAACTCTAATTAGATGAAGCTATAAAAATACCAATTCCATCTTTCACATGAATTTCATTCCAATAACCTTATCCAATTTCATCCTATCCAAACCTTGGATCCCAACCTCTTCTTATTCTACTAAAATTTTAAATTCTTTTTTCTTGATTTTTCCCTTTTTCCCTCTGTATTAGTTTTCCAATTTCTATTTTGTCAATGAGGATTCTCCTATTCTACTTTTGTTTTCTATATTTGATTTCTCACATTGTCAAAAAATTTCTCCTCTACTTTAGTTTCTTATTACTACTTAAGCATCATAGGTTAAATTTGGACTAGACAATTATTCACCTTTTAATCATGATGCAAACACATTCTTATATAACTATTAAATTTGGGAGAACTATAAATATCACGTGATTTATTGCCACAAAAATCACATGTGTATTTTCTTCCTTTTTTTCTTCTACACTAATTAGAATAATGTCCTAGTTTACCATAGTTATAACATGTTGACATTTTGGTCCATCCTCTTTCTATAGTACCTCTATTAGTATTGTGGTAGCCTCCTCTACCACCTCATTCTCAATAGTTATTATGATAACTCATGGAGTATCCTATATCTTGAAATTATAGTACCATATAGTGTATATTGCTAGGTGGTCTTATACTTTTTCTCAATTGTAGTTCCCACTAGCCATGTACCAAATAAAAATTGAATGCTCTTATAGGTAAACCCTATGCTCTCTCAATACCCATATCAAAAAAATGCTTCCCTAGTAAATCCATAAACTATTGGCCCATACTCATCTTCTTCATGAAGTAACATTGGACACCTATTTGTGTCATGTTTTTCCCACTTTATACTGTACAATATATTTTTACTATCTTTCTAGGGGATTTCTCAATTTCTAGTGTGGTAGCCCTATTCATGCCTTTGATTATCAAACATACGTTCCTTAGATGATCTTCCCTATTATTATTTTAAACTAAAATTTTCTTCTTGTAGGTGGGGGAGAAGTCTCACCTTTCTCACCTTTCATCATAATTTCTTACTTCAACATTATGTTTTCCAATTCTAATTTGAAATTATCAATTTCATCATTTCCCACTAAATCATCACCCCATATATTTGAATAGGATTCTATTATGTTGAAAATTCTACTACATCCTTATACGAAGAGGAAACATTATCATCTACATTTGCTATAATGTGAGAGCTTAACCCTAAAGTAAAACACTCAATTCATTTCTTTTATGTCAAGGTTTCTTCTAGCTTTCTAACCACATTTTTAAATTATTGTTCATAATATTTTACTGATTCCTCCTAGGTTTTTGTCATCTTCCATATTTTTTTTTTTTTTGTTCATACATTAGACAAGTGGAAAGTTTTCAAAAATAAGTCACTCAGTTATTTCCACATTTTATCATGCTTAGGGCATTCTTTAATGCACCATCTTAGTGTCTCATCATTGAGGGTCTCCAAATTTTTTATATGATTGGGTTTGTTATCATCAATTCCAATCCCACTCCAATGAAATTCCAAGGTAAAGAGATGTTCACTAACATCCTTGGTGTATTAACCAAAAATAGGGAGCTTAATTTTATGTGCATCCATATTTGGATTATCTTTTCTCCTAATCTATTCTCTACTATTGGATCTCTTTCTCTCTTTTTTATCATGGCTTCTTTGCCTAGTTTCACTCTTTCTCTACTTTACCAAAGTCCTTTCTCTACCATTATCTCTTGGGAATTGAACATCTAAGAATTCAATTCCTAATATCTGTGAAAAATGTCATACACAATTTTCCTCTTGATAATTTTTTTCCTAATCGAATTAAGGATGCACTACTTATTGGACTCTTTAGAAATTCTTCTTGATTTTGACAACATGGGAGGTGACTCTTGGTCCATACATCAATGTTCATCTCCTCATAGTGTCTCTTTAGCTTGGAGAATGTGCTAGTTGATAACATAGCATTAGTAATTGATTTATCTTTAATTTTATTTGAGTTGCTTTCTTCCTCAACCTAGGAATTGCTCTCATGTATCATCTCCAAAGTTTCCTTGGAAAACTCTAAATTGTTAAATATTCTCTCATCTTCTTCACCAATTAACAACCGCTTTAATTCCTCCCTTATTTATTTTATCCTCTTCCCCATAGCAACCACATCTATAGTATCCCTACAAATAAGTTCAAACTTCTCCAAGTTCATTGTTGCCTTATATTCTTTCAATTGCCTTATCATTTTAATTATATTTTTCTCTATAGATCTAATTGAGGTTATAAACCTATTTATTTCTTCAATATTCATCAATGTCATGTCCATTGAGGATCTACCTATCTCAATACTATGGTTTTTATCAAGTGCATCCCTTTTGATACACTCTCTCGATGCTTCTCACACTTTTCTAACCTTTTCCATTATCTTTACTCTTAGCCCTAGGATTGTTTCAATGTTCTTTCTTCTTCCTTCTTTTCTATCACGTTCATTAAATTCTCTTCAATACCTATCTTGATCTAACTAATAAATTATTTTACTCTCTTATAATAATTTTTTTTCAAAAATATTTAATTGATTTAATTTATCCATCCTTTAACCCCTTTTTTTTTAATACCTTAATTTATCAAGTGGTAGTACAAGACACCTAATAGTACCACAACTTGCATTCTAATACATGTACAGTGATTTCATTTCCTCTTCAAAGAATCAACTAAACTAATCATCAGAAATAGGAATTGTAACAATCTTGGAGATAAATTTCATTACAGTGTGACAATTAACACATACTCAAAGGTTCTTAACAAATCTAATAGTTTTTCTACCAAGCATGTCTAGAAAACAAAAAAAAATTGATAACTTTTCACTATGGTAATAGAGAAATATTTTTTTCCCTCTTTTTCCACACTACTAAATGTCTTGCATTTGGAAAATACCCTATTGTCTTCATCTCCCAAACCAATTTCTCCAACTTTACATAAATTTACTGTGTTTGTGAATGTCATGTCTCCTACACAAAAAACACATACCATTTTACGGCCTTCAATCCAACTACTTTCGGAAGCTTTATAATTCCATATCTTTCATCAATCTACTTACCATTTGCTCACATCTTTTTTAAGATTCAAATTAAAAAGTTGCATTGCTGTAAATACTCCTAGACCTACTTTTCATATGTGATCTGTAGGCAGGAAAAAAACAGATCCAAACATCCACCACATCAACATCTGAAAAAAATGCTCTATCCTTTATGCTTTAATGGATGTTCATACCCTATTTGAAAGCTCCCATTTTGGCAGACATGGAGGATGCTGGCAAAGGTTGCAAAGTCTGGCTTTACACCTGCCAGTTGTATTTACTCGAAAGCTTCTGAAGACTTTTCAACAAATCCCTTTTGCGTATATCATGCTATCATGGCATTTAATGAGACCACATTTTTTTGAGGCATTCGGTCAAATAGTTCACATGCCTTGTTCGTGCTTCCATATTTTGCTTACATGTCTACCAGGGCAGTTGCAGCAACATCTCCTCTCTCCTTTATCCTGTAATGGATGTTGGTACTCCATTCCAAAGCTCCCATTTTAGCACACGCAGGAAGGGCGCTGGCAAAGATTATGGGACAGATTAGTTGGACGCTTAGAGTGTGCTGGTTAAGCTAGCCCATGAGAAAGAGGAAAATCATTAAAAACATTCAGTGTGACATCAAAAGTGTGCCATCACCTTCCGTGCTTGCGTGATCTTTGCTTCTCCCACAATAAATTATCTCTTCTCTCTCTTTCTGTAAGAAGAATTGTTTACGAAGACTGCGCCATTAAGCAAACCCTGATGACACAGCAGTTGTGTCATCAAAGTTTTTCTTAATGGCGCATTCTTGTAAACAATGGCAAATTTGCAGGCATCTGTAACTTGGGTGTTGCAGGCTTACTAGACAAGAATCCTCTGCATATCTTCAATTATTGTAGACCTGCTTCCCCAAGAACACATTTTGCAAGGTAAAAGAGTTCACTCTTCCATTGCTCACAGGGGGTCTGTATTGTAGGATATGAACAAAATGGATTTTGCAAGGATGCTGTCAAAATATTTGAATTAATGAAGCACTCTGAAACATATCCTAACATTGCAAGCTTTGTTTGTATTCTTTGTGCATGCAGCCATGGAGGTTTAGTAGATGAGGGCTGTACATACTTCAATCACATGAGTAAACAGTATTGCATTACACCAACAGTTGATTATTGTGTGTGCATGGTTGACCTTCTTTTCCGTGCTGGCTATCTCGAGAACATTCTCAACTATATCATTAAGATTCCAGTTAAACCTGTGGTGGTTGTGTGCATGTGTTTTCTTGCTGCCTGTAGATTACATATGAATATAGACTTAAGAATATTTACAGCCACGCTGCTTTTCAATTTGGATCCTAAAAATGCTACGACTTTATGTTCTTTTGTCAAACATATATACAGAAGTAGGCAGGTGGGGTGAAGTTCAACTGTTAAGGAGATTGATGAAAGATAGAGGAATTAAAAAAGATTCCTAGATTTAGTTGGATCGAAGGCCATAAAATGGTACATTAGTTTTGTGTAGGAGACAAATCACATCCATAGACATGGGGGATCTATGCAAAGTTGGAGAAATAGGCGTGGGGGATGAAGGCAGAAGGGAAATTTTCAGATTCAGGATATTTACTTATTGATGTGGAAGAGGAGGAAAAATCATTTTATCTCTCCCACCATAGTGAAAATTGGTAGTTGTATTTAGTTTGTTAAAAAAACCCCTGGAACAAGTATTATTGTTTTAAGGATTTTCAAGTATGTGCTGATTGTCACAATGCAACAAAATTTATCTCTAAGTTTTTTGGAAGAGAAACTGTAGTGATAGATGCAAATCGTTTCCATCATTTTAAACAGGGACAATGATTTTGTAGAGATTATTGGTGATGTTAAATGAAGCAATGTGAAAATTAGGCTTGTGCTATAATAACGTGCATGAAGGGACACGGTTTTATTTTTACTTTATAAAAACAATTATTTATTTTTTATTTGACAAGTTAGGCTATGCTATTGGTCAGTGTTTATATACACTATTGAGATATTTGTCAAAAACCCGTTTTATGATAAGATGGACATTTTATTGAATGTTTTTAAGTAATATCCGTGTGTATGAAATGAAAAAGTTGGAGATGGAGGTGTAGAATGGACAAAAGACAAAAAAAAATCCTTCAAGTAAATGAAATGAAAAAGTTGGAGATGGAGGTGTAGAATGGACAAAAGACAAAAAAAAATCCTTCAAGTAAATGAAAAGATCCTTGATCAGCGGGAAATGAGAGAGGTCTCACAATTTGTCCTAGTCATTTTTTACAGTTCTTTTCTATGGATTAATTGTATTATCTTTTGTACATGTCAATTTGATTATTCAGGATTAAATTACACATCTTGGATTAAGTATGTAGATGTTGTCTCATTTATGATTAGATATTTTTAATATTGATTTGCATGTCTTTCTTATTGAGATGTTTCATAGACTTGTTAGTTCACAAATACTTTTCAATTTTATTAATTTCACTCTATTTAGTTTTATTTAGATTATGAACTATTATAATTTTTCTATGAAGAAGAAAAAAAGTTACAATTATATTTGTGTTATAAATAATAGATATGCATGACACTTGAAAAACATAGAATGAGGATTGTAGATTGATGTTGGAAATAAGAGAATAATATTTTTTGCATGTAAAAATAATATCATAATTTATACTGGACTGTAATTGTTAATTGATATCATTACAAAATTATGCATGGTGAGATTTATAAATTGATACCAATGAGATGAGGGTTCAAAATTCATTAGGAGAGATTAAAAGAGCATTTTATAAGAATTTGGAGTGATGACAGATTTAAAATAGGAAAAACTCAAAAGAATTAGAGTCTAAAAGAAATTTAGAAAAACTTAATGAGAAACATTCATAAGATTTAAAAGAATATTACAATTATATTCAAACATAGAGAAGGCACGTGAACTGTTTGAAAAAATGCCTCAAAGAACTGTTGTCTCATGGAATGGAATGACTGTAATGGATTTGTTGAAAAGGTTTTAGAAAAATTCAAAGAAATTCAAATGGCGGGTGTCAAACCAGACTCTACAACCTTGTCAGCATCCTACCCGTCTGTGAAAAAATGGGAACTTTGGAACACGGTATGGACATGCATCAAAGCATAATGAAAGGGAGATTTTTGTCCGATATTGTAGTAGGAAATGCTCTGGTGGACATTTATGCAAAATGTGAAAGAATACACAAGGCACATGAAGTGTTTGATAGAATACCTAAAAGAGATGTTATCTCATGGAATACAATGATTGTAGGATATGCACAAAATGAAAGTTTTGAAAAGGCTTTAAATTTTTTCAAGAAAATGCAGTTGGCAGGTGTAAAGCCAAATTCCACAACCTTTGCTAGCATCCTCCCTATCTGTGCCAAAATGGGAGCTTTGGAAGAAGGTATGGACATCCATCAAAGTATAAAGGATAGAGGAATTTTGTCTGATATTGTAGTGGCAACGACCCTTGTAGACATGTATGCAAAATGTGGAGACATAGACAAGGCTCGCAAACTGTTTAATAAAATGCCTCAAAGAAATGTGGTCTCATGGACTGCAATGCTTTCAGGATATGAACAAATTGAATTTTTTGAAAAGGCTTTAGAAAATTTTAGTAAAATGCAATCGACAGGGGTAAATCCAGACTCCACAACCTTTGCCAATATCCTATCAACTTGTGCCAAATTGGGAGCTTTGGAAAGGGTATGGACATCCATCAAAGCATTAAGGATAGAGGAATTTTGTTTGTAGTTGCAACTACTCTTGTAGACTTGTATGCAAAATGTGGAATCATAGACTAGGCACTTGAACTATTTGAATTGTTTGACAAAATGCCTAAAAGAAATGTGGTCTCATGGACTGCAATAATTACAAGATATACACAAATTGGATCTTTTGAAAAGGCTTTACAAACTTTCAAGCAAATGCAATTTGTAGGTTTAAAGCCAGACTCCACAACCTTTTCCAACATCCTCTCTACCTGTTCCAAAATGGAAGCTTTGGAACAAGGTATGGACATCCATGAAAGCAAAATAGAAGGGGGGGTTTTGTCTCATATTATAGTTGGAAATCTCTAGTGGACATGTATGCAAAATATGAAAGCATAGACAAAGCACATGAAGTGTTTCATAGAATGCCTCAAAGAGATGTCATCTCTTGGACTGCGATGATTGTCAAATATGCAAAAAATGGATTTGTTGAAAACACTTTTAGAAACTTTCAAGCAAATGCAATTGGTAGGTATAAAGCCAAATTCCACAACCTTTGCCAGTATCTTTCATACCTATGCCAAAATGGGGGCTTGGAACTGGGTATGGAGGAATTTTGTCAAATGTAGTTGCGAAATGCCCTAGTAGATATGTATGCAAAATGTGGAAGCATAGACAAAGCATGTGAACTGTTTGATAGAATGCTTGAAAGAGATGTTATCTCATGGAATGCGATGATTATAGGAAATGCACAAAATAGATTTATTGAAAAGGCTTTAGAAACTTTCAAGAAAATGTAATTAGCAGGTGTGAAGCAAAATTCCACAACCTATGCTAGCATCCTCCCTACCTGTGCCAAAATAGGAGATTTGGAGTAGGGTATGAACATCCATCATAGCATAATGGATGGGGGCTTTTGTCAGATAGTATGGTTGGAAATTCTCTTGTAGAATGTATGCAAAATGTGGAAACATACACAAGGCACGTGAACTCTTTGATGGAATTCCTCAAAGAGATGTCATCTCATGGAAATAAATAATGGTAGGATACGCAAAAAATGGATTTTGTAAGGATGCTCTCAAAATATTTGAATTAATGAAGCACTCTAAAATATATCTTATAACATCAAGGAGGGGTTATAAATTTATTCAAACAAGAAAATGTTACAAAGAAAGGGCATTAAATGGCCCTATCAAGTTCAATGAAGTGATCCAATTGATGAGACAGATCCAAGGGTAGTTGACCCCGATCCACAAAATTCCAATCATGAGTATGATCAAAAGCCCATTTAGTCAAGCAATCAACAACCCCATTCCATTCTCGAAGAATATGAGTGAAAGTAATATAGTCTAGAGAAGCACATAGAGTGAGAATTTGTTCAACAATCAAAGATAGCTGCCAACTCACATCATCTAAATATTGCCTTTTCAGTAAGTTCACCACAACATGGGAGTCAGACTCACATATGATCCTTTTCCATCCCAAATGACTGCCATGCTCCATAGCCAATAAAATGGCCTGAGCCTCCATAATATTATTAGTATGAAGACTCTTATATAAAGAGAAGATAAACTGAACATCCCCAAAGCTATCCCGACCAACACCCCCAATGCCAATATGACCCAAATTTTGACGAGAAGAGCCATCCGAGTTGAGTTTTAGGACTCCATGAGGAAGAGGGGTCCATCTTCCCTCCCTATTCACCTTCGGGGTAGGATGTCTACATCTATTGTGCATGAGCTATCGTTGCGGAGGTGGAAGATAAAGACGATTACAAAAACCAACATCACGAGGATCCACCAACATAGTCATATCACACTTAGCCGCAATAGTTTCCCCTAAAGAGTGTAGAATTTTCCACCATAGGTGAGGGGCCATCAACAACGAATCTTGAAAAATCTGCCTATTCCTCTCCAACCATAGGTTCTAGATAATAAAGGATGGCCCAAGAGCCCAAGCAACCTGAAGAAAGGAGGTAGAAATAGGGGCCTTTCCCCACCATTCCCCAAACTCCACCAATGAGGAAGCATGCTAGTAGGCTGTATTCCACACCCCTCACCAGAAATGCCAAATCTCTCTAGCATAGGAACATTGGAAGAAGAGGTGAGAGACACTCTCTTCACAACCATGACACAAAACACACATAGAGGGGCCATGGAAACCACACTTACATAAATTATCCCAAGTAAGACACTGAATTTGAGCTACTAACCACATAAAGAAGTTGCAATTGGGCCATGACAACTTGTGCCAAACATGCTTCCACCAAGGGACCTCAATGTCCCCAAACAACTGCTTATCTAATTGCTTATAACCCGTCGCCATAGAGTAATTTCTAGACAACTCCAAACCATTCCAAGACAAGGCATCAGGTCCCCTCAAAGAATTAAAATCACGAGAAGCCAGAAGTAGGGAAAGCTCACGCCTATCCCCCCAAGACCCTCTAGGTGGCCACTCAGAAGGATGCTTCCAGCGAAAACTTATAGCCAAACCACCATGCCGCTCCACCTTATAATACTCCATATTATCCTAGCCAACCGCAATAAAAACATCACAAAGGGACTGGAGGTGAGGAAAAGAAGAGCATAGGAGGGTAAGCATCCCAAGAATCAGACCAAAAAAGAGCTTGTGACCTAGAATGACAGATCCAAAAAAGTGCACACTTAATCACATGAGTAAACAATACTACATTACACCAATAGTTGATTATTAAGTGTGCATGGTTCACCTTCTTGTCCATGCTAGCTATCTCAAGGACACTCTAAACCATATCATTAAGATGCTAGTTAAACCTGTGGTGGTTGTGTTCATGTGTTTTCTTGTTTCTTGTCGATTACATATGAATATAGACTTAGGAGTATGTACAACCACACTTCTTTTTGACTTGGATCTTAAAAATTCTGCAACTTCATGTTCTTCTCTCAAACATCTATGCAGAAGTGGGAAGGTGGGGTGAAGTTCAACTGTTAAGGAGATTGATGAAAGATGGAGGAATTAAAAAGATTCTTGGATTTAGTTGGATCGAAGGCCATAAAATGGTACATTCATTTTGTGTGGGAGATAGATCACATCCATAGACATGGGGATCTATGTAAATTTGGAGAAATAAGTGTGGGAGATGAATGCAAAAGGGTAATTTTTAGATTCAGGACATTTACTTATTGATTTGGAAGAGGAGGAAAAATCATTATTACTCTCCCACCATAGTGAAAATTGGAAGTTGTATTTAGTTTTTTAAAAACACCCCTGGAACAAGTATTAAAGTTGTAAGGATTTTCAAGTATGCGCTGATTGTCACAATGCAACAAAATTTATCTCTAATTTTTTTGGAAGAGAAACTGTAGTGATAGATGCAAATCGTTTCCATCATTTTAAATAGGGACAATGATTTTGTAGAGATTATTGGTGATGTTAAATGAAGCAATGTGAAAATTAGGCTTGCACTATAATAATGTGCATGAAGGGACAAGTTTTTATTCACTTTATAAAAGATTTTATTTATTTATTATTTGACAAGTTAGGCTATGTTGTTGGTCATTGTTTAGATACAGTGTTGAGATATTTTTCAAAAACCTGTTTTATGATAAGATGGACATTTTATTGAATGTTTTTAAGTAATCTGTGTGTGCATGAAATGAAAATTTGGAGGTGGAGGTGCAAAATGGACAAAATACAAGAAAAGATCCTTCAAGTAAATGAGAGAGGCCTCACAATTTGCCCTAGTCATTTTTTACAATTCTTTTATATGGATTAATTGTATTTTCTTTTGTTCATGTCAATTTGATTATTTGGGATTAAATTACACATCTTGGATTAAGTATGTAGATGTTGTCTCATTTTTTATTAGATATTTTTAATATTGCTTCACATTCCTTGCTTAGTGAGATTGTTGATAGATTTGTTAGTTCACAAATACTTTTCAATGTAATTAATTTCACTCTATTTGGTTTTACTTAGATTATGAGCTATTATAATTTATCTATGAAGAAGAAGAAAAGTTACAATTATATTTGTGTTATAAATAGCAGATGTTCATGACATTTGAAAAACATAGAATGAGAATTGTAGATTGATGTTGGAAAATAGAATAATTTTTTTACATATAAAAATAATATCATAATTTATATTGTATTGTAATTTTTAATTAATGTCATTACAAAATTAGCATGGTGATATTTATAAATTGATACCAATGAGATGAGGGTTCAAATTTCATAAGGAAAACTTAAAAGGCATTTTATAAGTGTTTGGAGTGATGATAGATTTAAAACAAAGGATTAGAGTCTAAAAGAATTTCAGAAAAACTTAATGAGAGACATTCATAAGATTTAAAAGAATATTACAATTATATTCATAATATGGTCAAATTGATCACTTTATTTATGTGTGACAAACCAAAAATAAAAAAATAAAGGCTATATTTGATTTGATAAGATAGAAATTGAATAATTTTGTATCAGTTGCACAACTAAAAAATGGTAGGAAAATTAAATTAAATGTGTGACATCTAAATTATTTTTAACAATCCTTAATCACAATTGCATAAAGAATTTTGAATGTTTGCATTTTTTTAATATCAAAATTTTATAATAGGAGATTCAATTCATATTTTTGAAAGATGTATGAGTTATGTGGCAAAAAAAAAAGTTTTGGCTGAAAAATATTAGAATGTATAACACTTATGAGATCTATTATGGAGCCCTAACCCAATAGTTATATATAAAAAATACACAAATTTCAATAAAATAGTAACAAGAGAATCTTTGAAGGGAATAGTAGGCTAAAAACAAAGGGATGTTACAAAATAAACAAGACCTACAACAATCAAACTAAACCTTTCTTCTTATGTGAATGTAGAATCATTTGGTCTAAGTATTATATCTTAGACATAACTTTCATGTTCATTATCAATGTCCATCCATTACATCACCATCTTCATTGTAATCAAAAGAAATTAGAGAAGTTGAAAATGAGAATGAAAAATAGTGTTCAATGCAAACCCAAGGACCAAGCAACAAACCTAGGTCCAAAATTGAAAGGAGAGAGGGGTCAAGTAGTAGCAAGGTTTGAAAGAAATTACAAGTTACTAGATACTATATAAGTGTTAGTTTATTAGGGGTCTACATTTTTATAAGTTAACTTAAATAATCTTTATGAATCTCCAAAATAGACCTTATAATATACATTTTTATAGAACTTATTTAATTGGTCACTTGAAAAAGAAAAATAGCTTCAATAGATAAGCAATTGACACTTGGTTTGAATATTTATTGACCCTATCGATAGATATTTTGAGGGGACATCAACATCAAATAAAACTAAAATTAGGAGGTCATGAAGAGGTAGGTTAGAAGTTTGATTTGTGAAAATTAGTAATTTTATTTATTTATTCTCTTGCATATATCTTTATCATGCTCAGGTGGATCTGTTTGAAAAAACATCAAAAGTAGTTGCTAGGGTTAAGCAGGTGGCCATGTATGGGATATTCCTTTTTAGATGGCCTTATTTGGGAAGCTCTTCATGTACAAGGTCTGAGACTTTAGAGAGAAATTTGGATCCATAATTACTCTCAAAATAGGTCTAAAGAATTTGACATCATCACAATTTTTTTTAGTTTTTTATCTATATTGAATCAAAGAAATTTACAAAGAATAAGAGCTACCAATCAATAGCTGAGAGATACAAACATTAATAGACTATAAGTACAGATCAGTGATAAGAAGGCTGAAAGGAGCAATCATTTCATATACTATATAATTTTACAATGACACAACTTGTTATCATACTAGAACTACAAGACTAGATATTTTAATTTTCTGAAGTTGAACCATGGACTTTGAATTCTTCTTGCATAAAACTTGTTGACAAAAAAAAAAAAATACCGCCTGAAGAAGGATGCCATTGAAGTAAAACCTTAAAGTTGTAGTTGCATGATAATAGTTATTAGAGAACATCGCTGAACATCTAGCTTTCCAAAAATTATTTAGAATAAATTGTATATTAGAATGAGAAATAACATTGTTTTCCATACCCAAACCCAAGATATAGCTTCTTTCTAGTTTAACTCATGATAGAAAATAAAAGGAAATATTTTTAAAAAAATTGTGCATTGTTTCTCAAAATAAGTGCAATCCCAAAATATGTGCTTCATATATTCAATACACAAGCAATAAGGGAAATTAGCTAGTTGAACTATCATACATTTCAATCTATCTCCAATCGGTAACTTGCAATGTAAAATTTTCCAAGCCGACACTTGTGTGTCAAAATCAGCCTTCAATTTTCATATTTGAGCACTCAATGTGCTCCAAAATTTGGAATTAAATCTACATTTCCACTTCTAATTAAGATGAGGAACAAGAGGCCATCTAGGAAGGATATGAGAATAAAACTTCTTCAGAGGGAAATTATTAAAAGGATTGAAAGATAACTATATCTAGTATTTGAAAAAATTACATTCTTTGGGAGTGCAAAACTTCATAGAAAGGTTAAGAGGGACTTAAGACTATACAAAGATCAAGAATTGTTTATATTTATCACCCAAACCATAATGCTCCTTGAGATATTACCAAGAGACCCAATCAAGCATGTTAAAATCACAAATATCTTTGAATTTATGGATTCCCTTTTTAAACAAATAATAAGCATGCCCTGGGAACCTAATAGCAAGTGGCTGATTATGATAATTAATAATTATATTCCACTAGATTAAAGTTGATGCAAAACTAAAACCATGTTGCAAGGAAGAATTGTTCCAATGTAAGAAGTGACAAACTTGTTGCCAAGCTTTCCAAATAGACTAAAGAGGAAATGAAGCTTTGATTTTAAATAAGGGAGACATTAAAGAATATCATGGTGGATGCACTCTCTAGGAGACTTAATCTATGTCATGTAAGATTTTGTTTGCAGGTTGTCAAAGCGATGAAGTGCTTCCAGAGTATAGAGAGAAGTGTTGTATTCTTGCATCTCATTTGAAGTTTAATATAAAAATTGGATCTCTTTGGGTGCGGATTTTTTTCTTTTAAGGTTTTCTCCATGTATATCTTGTGTCACTTGTGTTTGAAAACTTGTAGTATTGCAGATTTTGGTTTCATTGTTAAATTGTGTAGTGTAGAAAAATGTATCCCTTTACATTTTCACACTTGTTTGGGCCCACCTTGTTAAAATTTGGTTCATTGACACCTTAATTGGCCCTATTTTGCATCCACAAGCCTAATTAAATGAATTTTTTAAGGATAATCCTGAAATTCAACAAATGACAAATCATAATCTAATGTTTTTGGCTATGTGTTCTAGATCTAGGGATCTGGGACTCATATGATCCTTTGGGCATATGGGCCCCACCTAGGTCTTGGGGCCTGGTTTTAAATGTTATATTGAGAAAGACACTTCTTGGAGTTTGTGTCCTAGGTTTAAGCCATGGGGACTCATACACCCAACCTGGTGTATGAGTCCCACTTTAACTTGGATCTATTTTAAAATCAAATTCTTGGCAAGATTTTATTATCCTAGATCTGATGCCATCTTGTAGCATTGTAATTTTGGTAAATTGGGCATAAACAAGTATAAATACAAGGTTATTTCACATAATTTCTACTAGCAAGTTTTCAAGTCATCTAAGTAATCTTATTCAAGAGAATTCCTAAGGAAAATTCAAGGGTTTACAAGAGCATTCAAGAGAAAACAATCAAGCATTTGGAGCAACATTCAAGATTAAAGAATCATTTCAAAGTATTCATGCATCATGTGTGTTTGTGAGCTAACATTTGTGATGTAGGTTTCATGATTCAAGAAAGCATTCAAGACAAAGCTTCAAGCATTCAATTGAGAGTCAAGATCCACATTCATGCTAGCCATTTCACACAAGTTTGTAGCCTTCATTTCAAGGGTTTGGTGAGTTACAACATTGCATAAATTTCCATTCATCATCCCTTCACACTTTTCTATTTCATTTCAAGGTTTAATTACCAAAATGAGGTTTGACCAAGGAAAACCCCCATTCCCTAACAAAAAAACATTTTTGTCTCTTGATGTGTGTTTATAGATCTAGGGGAATTGAAGCTTGAATATCCTTTGAAGATAAAGTTGCAAAATTTTTCAAAGTTGTCAAGAAGTTTCCATCTTCATGGAAACTCACCTACAGAGCAGAATTTAGACTTTTAGACTTGAAGAATCAAACAAGATGGAAGCTACAAAAGATCACTAGATGCTACAAAATATCAGTCAAACCCTAGTAACAAGACTAAATCACCCATTTGGGCATATGAGTCCTAGTATCTAGCCCTTTTTTAGTTTTCTATAGATCTTGAACAGTTACTCGAAGATTCTACATTCTGTCTAGATTCTTGTAGCAGGATTAAATCGCCTAGCTTGGCGTATTAGTCTCGGTGCACCTTAAAACAACAATTTTCAAGGTTTTCAAACCTTATTTTGACCTCTCCATTCTTCCAAGTACTTTTTTGTTTCATGTTGTTTGTCATTTTGATTTCATGATTTCAAGTTTCTAGGGTTTTATGCATAGGTGTTTGCATTTCTCCTTTGAAGCTTCATTTAATGGTGAATTCCCATATAATCACAAAAGGGAACCCCTATTCCTTCCTTCAATTGAGTCACTTGGTTGAGGGATCTTGGTTTCCTAATGAACTAAAGTGCAAAATAGGTCCAAGTTCCATTTCCCAAAAGGTAAACACCCATTTCTCTTGTGTTCATTTTGGTGAACCCAACCTTTGGACCCTTGAATTTATGATTTGGAGAACACTCTAGTCCTAAATCTAGGTTACATCAAATTTGCATTAGATTTCCATTAGTTGAATTGCACTTAGGGCTTCTAAATCTTGTAGTAGTGAAAAGTGCTTATAGGTTGCATTTTTTCATTTTACATCATTCAATTTCATTGGATATTTGTAATTGCAAATATTAAATTGAGCATACAACCTAGACACATTAAAATCAACTCAGAATTTATTGAATCTAGTTTAAAAATACTAATTTGGGACTGCTTCGTCCACCTGGGTGATTTAGTCCCTATACAAGTTATTTTTCTAATTTATTTTTGTATTTTGTGCTCTCTAATTTTCATTATTTGAACCTTCCAAAAACCCTAATTGGGACTCATTCACCCATCTTGGAAATTTAGTACCAAATCAAGTTTGAATCTATATTTTACAACATTAAAATTTTCATTTCTCTACTTCTATTTGCTGCTATCAGATCCTTGTTTTATTTTGTTGATTTTCTATTTCATTCATTTCATTAGATCTAGCTTAATTTGGTTTCATTTTGAGTGCATTTGTAAACATAAGAATTGGAATTAAAGGATATCATTTATCTTGTGTTCATTGCATTTATCTTGCATTCATTGATTGTCCTTTGCATGATCTTTACAACTTGGTGTCCTATTAATAATACTATAGGGATATGTTGTTCAGGACTCATGTCATCCTGTTATAACACACTTTTCGTGGATCTTGGGTTATATAGATCTTTCACTCATAGTGTTGAAACTAGTTCACTAGGTATGGACCATAACATTGAAAACTCCTTACCTACAAGTAGTATGACAAGTGCTCAAACAATGGTTGCTAGTGTCCCTCAAGAAAACCTTATCCAAATCCATGAAGAATTGGCACAAATATAAAACCTAGTGACTACTAAAACATTTCCAGCATTGCTATTCCTACCATAGATAACATGCACAAAATGATTGAAAGAGAAAAAGGAATCGAGATTGGATGTAGGGTGATCTCACAATAGTGGTTTACAATTTTTGGCCAAACTGGACACTGAAATTATTATTTTTAACTAAATCTTCACATTCAGGCACCTATAGCAGCTAAACCGTGAGGAATTTGAAGATGATGCAAACTAGAGTCTCATCACATTTTGTCTGTAGATTCTAAAAATATTTTTTTCAAAATTTTTGGAATCAAAATTGCACTTCTTTTTCCATCTCCCACGAAAACTAGTTTTTTCCATAAAACAACATTTTTAAAAAGTGATGCTCACTGTATACAACATAAATTTTTTTGTATTAAGGATAAAATTATCTTTTTTATTTAATTTAGATTTGTAACTATTATATCTAGCACTTTCATTTGTTCTCATAGTTTTTTATTGAATATTTTTTCCTTAATCAAGTTTCGAAGTCAAACCAATTGAAATTTAGACGTAGGCAGATTGTATACAACATAACTTTTTTTGTATGTATCGAAATTCAAAATTTTTTTTAATGGATCAAGAACTTCTATATCTAGCACAAAATATTTTTTAAAATTTTATTTTGATAATCTACTATTTTTCCACATGTGCAAAATAGAGAGCTTGATTTTCGGTGAAAAACCCATGTTTAATAAAACTAAAAAAACACATACATAATAAAACCAAAACATATTAAAATTATATTCATTGGATAGTTCATTCTAAGTACTAACAAAATAATTTCAAATAAATTTTAAATGAATTCATTTGATCCCCCAAGAGGTAAATCAAAAGTGATTTTATCAACATTTCAATAGGTGTAAAGGAGACTCATTTATAGGTATGGTTTAAAACTAGCGAGGTTCTATCCAAGGGGGTTTGATCTAAGGTGGTTTGATAAAACCCTCTTCAATTGGAATCTTTAATGTGGAAAATTTTAAGGCTTAAATAATTATATTTTCTAAAAATATGTGATTTCAGCAAAATTAGTTCCTCTCAGAAATTGTAAACCAACTATGTGGGATCACCCTGTAACTTAGCTCAGATTTTTGGAAAAAATCTTACCTCAATGAATATTTGTGCTCAAAATTTGAACAATGCTCAAAGTCAAGGAGGAACTCAAATTCCTCCTTCTACAACCATTACCTCTATTCCTACTTACACCAACCCATCAAGTTATAACAATGATACAACCTATTAGCAATGTCATTCCTACCTTAGGTATTTCCACTAGCAATCCTGGTACCTTTGTGGCATCTCACAACATATCTCCTACAACATTATCTCCCATAATCATTTCATTCACTTGCTCCTCAAACACATATACACCTCCACCATATTCACCTCCATCCCAAAACACAACTAATGCTGCCATCCTTAACCAAATTTTGCAAAATGTTTCATTACTTCAATGATAAATTTCCACCATAAACCAAAATCAAAATAGTCAACCTTCATAATATTTCAAAAGAAATCCCTTATCCTTGGAGATGTTAAGAACACCAATACCACAAGGTATAGAGACTCCTATATTTGAGAAATATGGAGGAAAAGGAGATCCTTCTAATCATTTTTCCACTCACACTTCCTTATGTAATGATTTCATCCTTGAAGATAAGCTCTTGGCTAAGCTTTTCCCCGAGTCCTTGAAAGATACTACTTTAGAATGGTTTTCCTCATTACTGAATAACTCAATTCATTCATTCAATGAACTTTTTGAGGCCTTTATAACCATTTCCAAGTGCACATGACCCCTAAGATGGCATTAGATGATTTGATGAGATGTAAGCAAAAGGATGATGAAAAGGTTATTGATTTCATTTCACGCTACCAATTGCTTTATTTCCAAATCGACATAAAGATTCTTGATCCTCACCTTCAACGAATGTTCAGTGAGAACTTACAAACTAAGATGAAAGATAATCTTGATATTATGAAATTTCCTTCATACACTTGTGTACTACCCTTTGTGATTATCAAAACTCAGTTAGTAGTCATGAAATAAAACCCAGCTCTAGCCATCTTGAAAAGTTTGAATTCGTAACTCAAAACAATTACCAAACTTTTAGGAAACAAAATAAAGGTTTTATTCAACTAAATCCCCCTCAACTAACCCAACATGTTGATACCCAAGTGTTTTCTATAAAGAAGACAAATCATTTTACATTTGGGGATTCAATTAGACAATTTACTCCCTTACCTAATACCCCCCATAACACCATGTTACAGCTTCTAGAAAAGAACTTGATTACCTTACCTCATGTTAAAACTCCTAATCCTAATAAGTCATTACTTCCCAACTTTAGATCAAATTCCTATTATCATTTTCACCATCAAAATGGATATGGTACAAAAAAAATGTAAGCATCTTAAACACACAGTGTAAGACCTCATTGATTCTAATCATATTCAAATTGGCAATGTTAATGATCGAGGTAATAAGTTTGTTGCTCCTCCCAACCAAAACCTACAAATCTTTACCAACCCCATGCCAAATAATAATATTTCATTTGTCAAAGCTAGTGAAACCAAGAATGATGTGATGAATTTTGACACAAATTATGACAACATGGATAAAAATTAACAAAGTCCTATAGATAACATGGTTCGATTGATCGAAATTCAATCTCGTAAGGGACAAACTAAAATAATTTTTAGTATTGATTTATCATCAAAAGATATAGTCAAAAAGGCACATGATAGTCCTCTTTACATAGTTGGTTGAATCAATGACAAGCCCACTACTGGGATATTAATTGATCTTGTCTATGGAGGGAATGAGATCACTAAAGAATTCTTACTTGTGCATGAACTCTATCAAGATACATATGATAAACTGAAAGCATGGATAAAAATGCATAATGGTTTTTCTTGCCCTACGATAGGTTCAATAATCCTACCTTTAAAAGTTGGACCAAAAAAATTAGATGTCTCATTCTCCATCATCCTAACATCATATCAATTCTACGTGAAGCTTGGTTATCCATGGCTATGCTCCATGTAGTCTGTCTCGTTAGTTTTGCATAAATGTTTAAATTTTCCCTTTGAAAATGAGATATTTACTATGCACCATAGTGGATTTAATCTTGTGTCTTCCCATGGGAATTTCTTGTTGGATTTTTTTGGCCTGAACCTATTGAACCTATTAAACCTTGTGAAGACTTATTTTTCAAATCCTATCAAATTTTTAAGGAAAAATGCATAGAATAATTATCCCTTCGAAACATGCCTCAACCCATGATTGATCCTCCTATCCTTGACAAAACCATGATAGAACCAAAAACCCTTCCAAGTAATCAAGACCAACCCAAGATAGATCCTTTTCCTATCTCCTACAAAAAACCAAGAGACAACCAAATCAATCTTGTCATGCCTCCTAAAATAAAAAAATTTTACAATGCTAAAGAGAAATTCATTGAACAAAATCCCATGGTTCCTTCCATTCCTCCCCTAAGGGAAGAAAATAAACCTATGGTTAATAAACCCGCTCCTACACAAACACAACTTGAAAATCATACCAACAGAAATGGAAATGATAAAGATCGTAGGAATAGATGTCTTGCTATTAATCAAAGGTTAAATGAAGATAACAAAAAGCAAAATCAACATCCAAACTTAAGTGAATCAATACTTGTTGAGTCACGGTCTTCACCACAACAAAAAGATCCTACATCACAACCACAATAGGGACTATCACCTTCTTTGGAAATTATCATTTGACCTCTCATTGTGATTAACTTGGATGATGATGATGATGAGATTGTTGAAATTGATGAACAAGTGCATAATGAGTTGAATACATTATTTTCATCTTCTATAAACTTAAGTGAAAATTCTCCTAAGACCAGTGTTGAACTTGGTGCTTCCCCTAGTTCAGAACTTGTTGTTGTCTCTTTGGATAGTTGTTCCCCTTCCGTATATAGCGATCGAGATTGGGATGCATATGACCTACTATAGGTTGACTTTCATGTGCCTTACTAGTCTTCTCTTTGTTTCTTTTTTCATGTTATGTGTGTGATTGCATGTGCATAATGTGATCTCCCATAGTGTTATGTTTGATGTATTTCTCTCTTTGTGGCATTCCTTTATTTTTATCTACATTCTTCTATATGTCATAAACCTTTATCTTTTCTTTGTCTCGTGTTTTCCTTTTGGGGATGACACAAGGAATCGAGATATTTATGTCTCTTCCATGTTGAGCCAAAATATTTTCTTTGTTTTCACTCTATTTGTATCATTCTTCCCATTCCATGATTATTTAGGGAATGATGGCATTTTCGATCTCTCTAACAACATTGTAGCAAAGACATACTGACCCGAAATCAGTGGATCCCTTATGTTATTTTGGGATTTCATTGTGGGGGCGACCCCTTTCATGACGTATCTTAGCATAGGGCTTTCCAAATAAGTCCTCATGTCTATTTAACATTTATCATTTGCTACTTTAAAGTAATTGCTCATATCATGGTGTTTAGCAATTTCAGTATACATTGGCATTATTCTTTTGCATTTCAATTACAACTCATGTTTCATTGTGTGGTCTTCTTACTTCATGTGGTGCATTTTTCTCTTGGTGGTGAAATTGGATGTGATGTCCTTCAAGAGTGTGATCTCTCTTAGCATATTATATTCATCTAGTGGAAATGTCAAGCATAGTGCATTCCCTAAGTTTTTGAATCTTCTATTCTTTGATTGGTCCTCTCTTGGAGACATTAGGCATGATTTTCCCTAAGTTAAGACCTTACGTGAACTAAGAAAAAACCCTTTTAATGTACCTCACACTATTTCTCATCTACAATAACTATTATATGGCCAGCTTGCATAACACACTTTTCTTGCCTATGGATCCATCTTATTTGTTCATGGGTGTTAGCATACAAATTTTTTCTTGCCTAATGTATCTTTCTATTCATATTGTGTGGCACCTTATCAAAGTTATCAAGAGGTATATCTTTGGTATGGTTAGTACATATGGGATCCAACCATAGCCATGGCTTTCCCATAGCCACTTTCTTGTTTGTGTGGGCGCATACCAATCTTGTGCATATGTGTCTCACTTCTTTGGGGGCTCACCTAGTGGATATTGGATTCCACTGGCTCGTGTGAGCATGCATTTTGTTTTCATAGTGGACATCATGTTCTACTTGTAATTTTTTTTAGGAAAAATAGCTTAGACATGGTCCACATCTTGTTGGATAGACTATCGAGGCTTGATCCACCCCTTTCTTTTTTCTTTTTCTTTCTTCTTTATGTCTTTTATAGTGTACCTTTGTATCTTGTATTTGATTCATACATCATTCACATGTGTTTTATTTTGTGCCTATGTTGGTCTACCATAGGATCTTGATCTTGGGGGCTTGATCATTCCTCTTAATCGTAGTCATCCTATCTCACTAGTATTGGTACACTTGGACCCCTCTTGATGTGAATTTTTCTACTTTAGTGTGACTTTGGTGCAAGGTCATCCTCTCACTAAAGTGGGAGCTAAATGTAGTGTAGAAAAATGTATCCCTTTACATTTTCACACTTGTTTGGGACCTCCCTGTTAAAATTTGGTTCATTAATTCCTTGATTGGTCCTATCTTGTATCCAAAAGCCTAATTAAAAGTATTCTTCTTGAGGATAATCCCAAAATTCAACAAATGAAAAATCACAATCTAATGTATTTGGTTGTGTTCTAGATCTAGAGATTTGGGACTCATACACCCCTTTGGGCATATGGGTCCCACCTAGGTCTCAAGGCCTGGTTTCAAATGTTATATTGAACAAGTCACTTCTTGGAGTTTGTCCCAAGTTTAAGCCACTGGGATTCATATGCCCAACCTGGTGTATGAGTCCCACTTTAACTTGGACCTATTTTAAAATCAAATTCTTAGCGAGAATTTATTATCCTAGATCTATTGTCTACTTGTAGTGTAATTTCAATAAATTGGGCATAAACAAGTATAAATACAAGGTTATTTCACATCATTTCTACTAGAAATTTTTCATGTCATCTAAGCAATCTTATGAGAGCATTCCTAAGGAAAATTCAAGATTTTACAAGAGCATTCAAGAGAAAATCATCAAGCATTTGGAGCAACATTCAAGACTCAAGCATCATGTCAAAGTCTTCATACATCATTTGTGTTTGTGAGCTAACATTTGTGATGTAGGTTTCATGATTCAAGAAAGCATTCAAGAGAAATTTTCAAGCATTCAATTGAGATTCAAAATCCACATTCATGCTAGCCATTTCACACAAGTTTGTAGCCTTCATTTCAAGGGTTTGGTGAGTTACAACATTGCATTTGTTCATTCATTATCCCTTCGCACTTTTCTATTCCATTTCAAGGTTTAATTACTAAAATGAGGTTTGACCAACGCAAACCCCCATTCCCTAACAAATTTTTATTTTTCTCTTTATGTGTTTTTATAGTTCTAGGTGAATTGAAGCTTGAAGATCCTTTGAATAAAAAATTGCAAAAGTTGTCAAAGTTGTCAAGAAGTTGTCATATTCACAAAAACTTACCTACATAGTAGAATTCATACTTTTAGACTTGAAGAATCAGATAAGATGGAAGCTACAAAAGATCGCTAGAGGCTACAAAAATATCAGTCAAACCCTAGTAATAGGAATAAATCACCCATTTCGGCATATGAGTCCCAGTGTAGCCCTTTTTTCATGTTTCTATCAATCTTGAACAGTCACCAGAAGATTCTATATTTTTCCCAGATTCTTGTAGTAGGATTAAATCACGCAACTTAGCGTATCAATCCTAGTGCACCTTAAAACAACAATTTTCAAAGTTTTCAGACCTTGTTTTGACCTCTCCATTCTTCTAGGTACTTTTTTGTTTCATACTGTTTTTCAATTTGATTTCATGATTTCAAGTTTCTAGGGTTTTATGCATAGGCGTTTTCATTTCTCCTTCGAAGCTTCATTTTATGGTGAAACCCCTAGTCTTTCTGTCAATTGAGTCACTTGGTTGAGGGATATTGGTTTCCTAGTGAACTAAAGTACAAAATAGGTCCAAGTTCCATCTCCCAAAAGGTGGGCATCCATTTCCCTTGTGTTCAAATTGTTAATCACATAATCCTTTTATGGTAATCTTGGATACATAATTTCATATTTGCAAACACTTTATTAAGTTCATATTGTTTCAAGTTTCACCTTGCATATCTAACACTTCTCTAGCCCCTTCCTACTTCCTAATATTTCACAATTGATTTCGCATGATCCAGAGGTTATTTATCCATTATGCTTGCTGAAGTAGGTGCCAATTGAGCAAAATCATCTTCTGATAGAAATATATTTTTGACCTAACTAATCCATTCTTCTCAATATTTGGATATGATATGTGGTGTCTATTGTAGATACTATGTTGTAAACTACATGCCAAAATATGCTAATATAAGGGAATGTGAAGAAATCCCAGAAGTGATCTTGTTTTGATACGGTGAACCTAGACTGGTGACTTGATGATGGTGATATATTTTTGGTATATGATCCTTTTTCCATGATCTATGGATATGATGTGTGGGCATCATTTTACATTCTCTATTTCAAATCACAACCCAAAAGGGTGTCTTTCTGAAATGCAATAGGATTCCCACATTCCAATCTCCAATTATCTTTCCAAAAAAGGGACATGAAAAATCCTCCCTTCCCAAAATTGCTTGTCCTCAAGCAATGTAAATTTTGATGGTCTATAATTTTAGGACCTTCCCAGGTAGCATCTTCAATTGGAAAATTCTTCCAATGGACAAAATGCTCTATTATATTCTAGTTCCTTAGATTTTTGACCCTAGTATCAATCATAACTTTTGGAATAGGGATGAGTTTTCCCTCATCATCTAGTGGTGGTAACTCAACAATAGGAGTAATATTCTACCCCAAAGCCTTATTTGGACATGAAACATGGAACACATTGTGAATTTTACTATCTGCTGGAATTTTCACTTCATAAGCAACTTCCCCAACCCTTCGGGTTATCTTGTATGGTCCATAGAACTTAGGCTTGAGATTTTTTACCCCCCTTTCTTGATGGAAGACTATCTATAGGGCTGTAACCTTATGAATACCATATCCCCTGACACCTAAAATGATCTTTTTGTGCATTTCCTATCCATATACATCTTTTTCTGATTTTGGGCAACTTATAGATGATCTCAGAGAGCCCTCAAAATATCTTAATTTTGATTTACCAAATTTATATTTATCGAGACTCTATTGTTTGTGAGGACTATCTTTGTAAAGTATAATGCATTATACCCGTAGATTGATCTGAATGGAGACATTTCAAAGGAAATGTGATGAGTTGTGTTGTAGAAATAATCCCCCAAGTGTATCCATTTCACCTAGGCTACTTGTTGACTAGTGGTATAATTCCTCAAGTATCCTTCCAACCACTTGTTTACATTTTAATTTTCCCATTATTTTTTGGATGGTAGCTTGTGCTAGGAGTGAGCTTGGTGCCCACCAAATGGAATAAATGCTTCCAAAGTGTGCTGAGAAACTAATTGTTTGTGTCACAAACATGTTCTTGGGTAGTTCATGCAACTGGAAAATTTCTTTGAAGAATAAATATGCAACTTATAGAGCTTTATATTCACTAGAAATGGAAAAGAAATGAGTATATTTAGTCAGTCTATCAATCACAACATAAATGCAATCTTTCTCTTGCACTTTGGGCAATCAAGTAATGAAATCCATAGAGATTCTTTTCCATTTGCGTTTTGGAATGGGAAGAGGTTATAGCAATTTGGCTAGGAACTCTTGCTCTTTTTTTTTTTTGGCATTCCTTGATATGAGTGAGAACACCCTCCTTGAGGCCCTCCCAAGAGAATATTTCTCTGATCTGCTAGTGAGTTTTGTAGAACCTAGGATGCCCTACCATAGATGCATTATGAAAGTCCTCTAGTATCTTCTCTTTCATCTTGGATCCAAAAGCTAGGAACACTCTATTATTGAATAGAATTAGTCCTTCTGAAACCACATACTGACCATCCTTTTCAACACCTTATATAATTATAGAAGCTAAAGGAACCTTGGCATATTCTTCCATGATTGACTCCTTACAATCTATTGATGTGATAGATACATGGCATAGTGCAAGTCTCCTAGAGAGTGCATCCACCATAATATTCTTTTTTCCTTTGGAATATTCCATATCAAAATCATATATGTTTGAAGTTTACTTACCCATTTATACTACCAATCAATCAAATTTTGTTAACTCAGGAAGAACTTTAGGCTCTTGCGATATGATTTGATCATAAATCTTCTACACACCAGGTATTTTTGAAACTTCTCCAAGGCATGCATTATGGATAGCATCTCTTTGTCATATATGGAATATCCTCTTTCATGTGCCCTCAACTTACTACTTTCAAAAGTTATGGGGTGTCCCTTCCAAGAACGCACCGCTCCAATTCCCTCACTAGAACCATCAAATTCTACAACAAATGGAAGTGAGAAACCGAGAATTGCAAGAACTAGACAAGAGCTCATCAACTCTTTTTATTTCTCAAAGGTCCCTTGTGCTTCCTCTATCCATTCAAAGGCTTATAATTTAGTCTAGTTGGTGAGAGGTGCTATAAACTGAGAAAATCATCTAATAAACCTCTTAGATGAGACAAATTTGTAGGAGGATAGTCTAGAATGGCTTGGATCTTCTGTGACCAACTTGGAATCCTTTATCACTTATTAAAATGACAAATACACTATTGCTATTGACCCAAACTCACATTTGGACATTTTTGTAAAGAGATTATTGTTCAGGAATTCCCAAGACTATATCCAAATGCTTCAAATGTTCTTCCCATGTTTTTCTATAGACCAGAACATCATCAAAGATAGCCAACACAAAATTCCTGAAGCACTTACCAACAACATGATTCATGCATGATTGAAAAGTTTTCAAAACATTATAGAGACCAAAGGGCATAACCAGGAACTCAAAATGCCCATAGTGACATTGAAAAGAATTCTTCTATACATATTCTTTCCTCATATGGATCTGGTGGTATCTGAACCTCAAATCAATCTTTGAGAGGTATATTGCACCATGTATCTCATCAATCAACTCATTTATTCACCGTATGGGGTACTGGTTCTTAATGGTCTTCTATTTCAGTGTTCGATAGTCTATGTACATCTACAAAGTTCCATCCTTCTTCTTTACCAACACCACAATATATGTGAAAGGATTAGATCTTGGTATGATGTATCCCATATCCAACAACTTCTTTATTGCTTTCTCTATCTCCTCCTTATACATCCGGGATAGCATCAAGGAGTGGTCATAATCGGCCTTGATCCTAGTTCAAGTTCTATAATATAATGGAAACCTCTATATAGTGGAAATCCTAGAGGCATGTAACTAAAATCCAAACTATTATTATCCAAAATATTCTATATATCAATATGAACTTGATCATTCCTACCTTCAAAAGAGTTTTGAAAACACCAAACAACTAGCCGTCCAAGAAACTTGGTTCTTTTGAAAGATCATTTCCATTTTCCTGATTGATACTACTTGTGGACCTCCATTAGCCATTCCCTTTAGAACCAAATCATTCCTATTGGCTTTGAACTTGAGCTCCATCATTTGGTAATTTGTAGTATACTCACCCAATGAATGTAGCCATTGCACACCCAAAATTACATCAATTTCACCCAAATCAATAACATAGAAGTCATCACAAACCTTATGATCTACAAATATTATTTCTAGCTTGTAAAATTTCTCCTTACAGGGTAAGTTATACCCATCTTCCACAGTGATAGTGAGGCCTTCAAAATTCTTTGCATCTAGCCTTATTCTTCTCACATGTTCCTTATAAAAAAAGTTGCGGGTAGCTCCTTCATCAATCAAAACAATCACTCTTTTCTCAGAAAGGACTCCTCAAACCTTGGAAGAGTGGTATCAATTTGCACTGGATAGAGATGCTAGAATACCACCATTGTCCTCCTTATCTCCATCCCCTAAAAGGATATCTTTTGCATCATGAAACTGTTTGGACCCATTTGATTTTGATTCTTTATTAGAAAGGACTTATACATAGTGAACTTTCCCCTTACCAAGACATCTATGTCCTTGAACCCATGGCTCTTTGCAAGAGAAACAAAGTTTCTTCCTTCAGAGTTCATTCCTAGTCTCTCAATCTACCTTATTTACCACACTAGGAGTTGTATATTTGGGGACCGGTACTAGAACATGTAGTGGTTTTTTCTGAAATTTTCCCTTATTTTGCTATGTACTAAGTTTAAGTGGACGTGAGAAAAAATTCGTCAGAATGGATGGCTCATGGGTTAGAGGTCTTTTAATAGCCTCTTGTAAAGAGATTGGTGCAAACTATTTCACAAACCCCCTAAGAGGTTTGGTGAGCTTGGTAATGAGGATATGCACAATCCTCTTTTTTGATAGTTTGGCTACCATCACCACCACTTTATAAAACTCAATTATGTAATCATGTATTGAATGATGAGTTTTGATCATGGCCATTTTTTTTAAATATTCTTCTTCATCCTTCAGCTTAAATCTATCAAGAAATCTCTTTTTGAATTCATCAAATATTATGTATTTGATCATGGCCTTGGGTAGTACGACCATGAAACCATCATTCATAGGCTTCCAATTCAAGATGCAAAGAGGTAAATTAAACCACATCTTTCTTTGTCATAGGATTGAGAAATAAATATTTTTTCATCTTTTGTAACCATGCTCTGACTAAGATCCTATTACTCCCATCAAAACATGTTGTGGCCAGTTTTCCAAACTTATTCTCCAAGTCCTTGCTCTTGTATAGCTTATTCTTCTATGGATCACTCTTACTTGTGAATTCTATGTAGTCTTCATAAAACATATTTTATTTTATTTCTTTTGGTAAAGATTGGTACTCACCATGCCATCTACAAATAGTTTTTGATTGAAGGCATTAGCGTTCATAGGTTCGCTCCTCTCTAGTTCACATTTCGACAAGAACATGTTCCTTGGTGTTCCTGACGAAATATTATTTACACATGATAGCTTCCACCATATTTTGATGAAGTCTCACCCTTCTAATTGTTATGATTTGAATTTCCACTTGATATCTTATTTTCCAAAACTTTAAATACATCTCTTGTCTCCACTAGGGTTGTGAGTATATCCATAACTCTTTAGTGATCTCATAAATTTTTGAAATTGTCTTCTTAAATATTTCTTCATATTCTAACATCTTCTGTTTATCTAGGTTTGAATCTCCTTCTTGATCCAATTTATTTAGTTCTCTCCTTTGGTACCTAATGTCCATTTTTCTCAACATTAATCATTAGAAAAGCCCTACAAGTTGGAAGAATCATGCTTTGATACCACTCTAATGTCCCTAACATAAAATTTTAACATAAAGACTTATTTTTGTGGTTTGAATTCAATGAACAATAATATATGAACACAAATATCACTTTGATATATTGATAAATACCAAAATTTACTCCATATATATGATATATCAAATACAACACACTCATACTGATCCAGAATGATATACAATGCTACCATAAATTAACTACATTCTTATTAACCTTCCTTATATATTCCTTGAAGTTCAAATGTAATCCTTGAATGAGAATTCTCTCAAGAACCAAAGGGGTTTCATTCTCTGATCCTAGTGGTCACTAGGTTTTCATCCAATGATCACACACTCTGGGTTTTCATCCATAAAAGGAATTAGAAAAAAAGTGTCATGAAATACAAAAGAATGAAATAATAATCCAATGCCTATTACAATAATTGACTCGCTACATTTATATGCTAATAATTTCCCTCAAGGAATAGGTCGGCCTTGAGCCAAAATGGCATCAAATCCGAAGATTTAAATTTAAACATGCTACACTAGGTTGACATTAAGGCCAAAGTGGATTATTCAATAATTAGTGTGCCACCCTTTGGACCTATTCACATTCTTCCATACCGCCTTCCTACTTCTTGATATTTCACAACTGATGTTGCATGATCTGAAGGTGACTTATCCATTATGTTTGTTGAATCAAGTGTCAATTACCTAGCACAATCATCTTCTAATAGCAATATCTTTCAAGTAACTACTCCATTATTTTAAATATTTGGATATGATATGTGTTTTCCATTTTAGATGATATTTTCTAAACTACATGCTAGAATGTGCTCCTATGGAGGAATATAGAGGAAATCCCATAAACGATCTTTCTTCGATATAGTGAGCCTAGACTAGCGACCTTCTAATGGTGATATCTTTCTAACATATGATCATTTTTTCCTTGAGCTTTGGATACAATGTGTGGGAATAAGTAAAGATGATATGTTAAAAAAAAAAAGCTAGAAGGGTGGTCAATGCTGAAATGTGATAGGATTCATAGATTCCACTTTGCAACTATCTTTCAAGAAAAAGGGAAATGACACAAACCCTTTGTGATAGTCTGGAATAAGATTTGCTTCTACCCTTGACCTACTAGCATCACCCCCCATTTAAAATAATGGCTTATCCTCAAGACATGTTTCTCAATTGGGAAGGAGATTCTTGTATGTTTCTTTGATATGATTTAATGACTTTCCCCGCTATTGTTTTTCTTGTTGTAGTGTGGAGATATGACTCTGAATTTGAATTATTTTAGCCTCTACCTTTGCCATACTACCAAGGATTTGAATAGTTTTTGGTGTTTCTTGTGCTTCCCCTGCTATCCCTGATAGGTGTTTCAATTGATTTTTGACAATATCCCTCATCTTTTTAATTTATTCTTTGAATTGTTCCCTTTGGGTGTGGAGTTGTTGTAGCTATTTATGGAGAGTTTTTGTTTGGGCCCTTGTTGTGTCATACCTGTTTTGGAGAGGGTTATAGGTTTTCACTACTTGTGCTATTTGATTCTATAGTTGGGCCATTTGGTCCCTTAGGCCCTTTTTTCTTGTATGCCACTATAATTAGAACTAGTAAATAACTCCTACTTCTATGATAGTGCCACCTAACTCCTTGATATGTTCCTCCATTTTTGTATGTGCAATAGCACACTTATTTGTGTATTCATTGGTTTTCTTCTCGATCACCTCCTCTCGGTCTTCTTTCCTTATGTTACCCTTGGTGGAGACCAAATATCCTTGAAGGTTTCTCACCAACTGTTTGAGTTGTTGGGGCAAGGGAAGTGAAATATCTCAAGGTAGGTGTGGAATGGCTCTTTGTAGTGTGTCTACTATGTCTTGTAATTTCTTTGCATTATTCACATGCTCACTCAATAGGTCTTCCCTTACAGTAGCATGTAGGATATTTCCTAATGGTATATTTTGCAAGGGTGAAATACTAAATAAATTAACTTGTGAACCCACCATTGGTACCTAGAGAAGTTGCGGTGATGGTATTGTTTAAATATATTGTTGCAATGCTAGGAAATTTTTGATTGTGGAGATTGTGGGAGTGGAAGTAGATGGATCCTTAGTGGTATCTTTACCTTTGTCATCTTCTTCATTGGTGGGATTATTTTTTGATAGAGGGGACCCTTCTATGTTCTTTGTAGTATTGTTGATCATTTCTTCATAAATATTTTTGGTCACCTCCTCACTCTCTTTCTAGATCTTGTCTACATCCTTTGGATCCTCCTCCATGATTTTGTCTAATCTATGCTTTGTGTGGAGTTTTTGGGCTTGTGCCTAAGCTAATGAATGTTTTTGTTCTTTATTGACATTGGGAATGATTGTTGTGATAGCCTTCTCCCTTGTCTCTTCTTGTTTTTTGAGTGCCTTGGCCCATTTTCCTCAAATTGCAACAACTACCTCCAAAATATCTTTTATTGCTTCATCCATTTAGTTTTTTGGTTGATTCACGTGCCAAAGGAGGAATTGTATTATCTTACCCTAATATTTTGTATCCTTTTCTCCATACATGTTCAGTACTCATAGTAGCATCTTGTAGTGTAGGAAAAAGTATCCCTTTTTCACACTTAATCTAGGAATAATTAATAATATTTAATGACCTTAATTATGCCTTAATTTAGTGTTGTAATATGTTTTACATATTCATAATAATTTTAGAGCTCTTTTAGATTAAATGGACTTAAGTGTGCCTTATTTTTGGTGTTGTAAGGTGGGCATGTGCAAGATCATCATGGAAAAATCAGGCCCTTAAGTGGCAATAAAATTCAGAAAAATTAGAGTCAGGCAACTAGACATAAAAATTTGAATAAGTTAACTATATTATTTCAAAAATATGTAAGAATATAATCTATTGCAAATTGAATTTAGTTTCTAAACTACTAGGTTTATTTTAAAAATTAAAAAATCTATTTGGTGAAAATTTGAAATTTCAATCTAGTAGTACTTAAATTCCAGGGAAAAATAAGAAGTAGGTGTTTGTCTGACCACCCTAACCATAATAAAATGATAATATTTTTTTATAAGATTTTATATATAAGTAGAAGACTCATGTACCGATGTGATGCATATTTTTTTGTAATTTTTTTCCAAGTAAATGATTAATTATGATTTTTTTATTACAAATCTTAAAAAATATATGAACTCATATGTTTGACCACCTTAACTTGGTCAAAACTTCATTAAATTCAACTTTTTTTTTTAATCCTATAGTATGTGAAGCATAAAATGTGACGCATGTTTCAAATTCAAAAAATGTGATACCCTTTGAAAGCTATAGATGTTTTTCAATTAGCCTATCAATTAGGACTTTAGTCATAATTCAAATAGAAAATAAATAATAATTATTTATTAAATTCAAATTAAAGCATAATTTATATTGGTGGAAAGCTAAGAATCTCCTTTAAAAACCCTTTTTCTTTCATCAATTTTGGGTAAAAAAAAAGTCGTCAACCACATGGGCCATCATATCACTTACATATCACCACTTTTTGGCCCATCATGATCCTACACATACCCAAGTATACCTTTACACTTTTACACTAATTTAGGGATTTATTAATTAATTGAGGTTAATTTTCCTTAATTGGCCCCTTTAATTCAAATCTAGGCCTAATTAAATGTAATTTTCGAGTGATAAAACTCAAAATTCATAAATGCCATTACACGATACTTAATTTTGGAAGATGTGTGTCCTAGGTAAGTGACCTAGGATCCATTATCCATAGGGTGAATGGGTACTCACTTAGATCTAGGACCCTAATTTAAGAAGCCATCATCATCACATTAGACACTACAAAACCTTGTTGAAGCATTGCAACCTAGCAAATCATCAAAATTGCAATTGTTATCAACCAAAAAGCCAAGATCATTATCAATAGGATTAGAAATAGTCACTCTACCCATTGCTACATCCAACATGACATTTGCACTCTTAACCAATGAGATCCATTCTATAGGTACAATACAAATTGAGAAGTAGTCTCACTCTCAACATAATTTGATCAACTCCACCAAGTATGAATAAAGCAAGAATATCATTGTTCAAGTAGGAAAACTATTGTACCAACTAGAATTAACTTAGAACATGCATGACCATCACTCACTAAGATACCCACAAGAGGGATTAAAGTATAAATGTACAGCCTCCCCTGAAACAATGCATAAGAAGACTATGCTTACTAAAGAGATGCAAGGGAAAGGACACCAAGCCTATCCCTCAAGTGTTCAAAGACCTCCTTCAGAAATGGTTTTGTAAAGATATCAGTTATTTGATCACAATAGGCTATGCAATCCAAAACAAATTCATTAGCCAAGACTTATTCCCTTAAGAAATGATATCTAATAACAATATGCTTAGTTCTTGCATGCATAACAAGATTCTTTGAGATATTGATTTCACTAGTATTGTCACATGAGATATGAATAGGTTGAGATACTTCTACCTTGATGTCTTTGAGTTTTTGAACCATCCACAAAAGGGTTTGTGCAGGATCATCATGGATAAAACAGGCCCTTAAGTGGCAAAACATTTCAGAAAAATTAGAGTTAGGCAACTTGACATAAAAATTTGAATAAGTTATCTATATTATTTCAAAAATATGTAATAATAGAATTTGTAGAAATTTGAATTTAGTTTCTAATCTACTAGGTTTATTTACAAAAAAGTAAAATCTATTTGGTGAAAATTTGAAATTTCAATACAGCAGTACTTAAATTTCAGGGAAAAATAAGAAGTAGGTGTTTGTCTGACCACCCTAACCAAATTAAAATGATAATATTTTTTTTATAATATTTAACATATAAGTGGATGACTCATGTCCCAATGTGATGCATATTTTTTTGTAATTTTTTTCTAAGTAAATAAATAATTATAAAAAAATTATTACAACTTTTAAAAAATATAAAGACTCGTATGTCTGACCACCTTAACTTGGTCAAAACTTCATGAAATTCATTTTTTTATTTTCTAATGTTATATTATGCGAAGCATAGGATGTGATGCATGTGTCAAATTCAGAAAATGTGATACCGTTTGAAAGTTATATATGTTTTTCAATCAACCTATCAATCAGGACTTTAGTCGTAATTCAATAGAAAATGAATAATAATTATTTATTAAATTCAAAGTAAAACATAATTTATATTGTTGGAAAGCTAGAATATCCTTTAAAAATCCTTTTCATTTCATCAATTTTGGGTAAAAAAAAGTCATCAACCACATACCCATCATATTGCCACTTTTTGGCCCATCATGATCTTGCACATACCCAAAACCTAGGAACGACATGAGGTAGAAACAATATATTCTACTTTAGTAGTTGACAGTGACATTGAGTCTTGTTTCTTGCTATGCTAGGACACTAATTTTCCACCCAAGAAGAATTCTCCTCCACTAGTCTTATTTCTATCATCAAGACACCCTGCCCAATTAGCATCAATATAGGTAAGAAAAGTAAAATCGTCATGTCTATGGTACCACAAACCATAGTCAATAGTGCCATTGAGATATCTAAAGATTCTCTTGACTGCATTAAGGTGATATTTCTTGGGAGAAGATTGAAATATTGCTACTAAACATACAACCTGCATGATATCAGGCATAGAGGTTGTTAAGTACAAGAGACTACCTATCATAGATCTAAATAAGGTCTGATCCACATAAGGTGAATCGTCATCTTTTCCTAGCTTGCATCTAGTTACCATAGGAGTCCCAACTAGTCCACTTTCATCCATTTGAAATATTTTGAGCATTTATTTTGCATACTTCATATAAGAGATAAAAATACCTTTCTCAAGTTGTGAAACATACAATCCAAGAAATGACAACTCTCCAAGCATAAACATCTCAAATTTAAATTTCATGATGTTAGGAAAAGCATCACACATATTATCACCATTGCTACCAAAGATTATGTCATCTACATAGACAACAACAATATGAATATCTTCACCTTTTGTCATGAAATGCAAATTGTTGTCAAGACCTCCTTTTGTGAACCCTTTTCTGAGCAAATACTTATCTAACCTAGAGTATCATGCTCTAAGAGCTTGTTCCAATCTATACAATGCCTTTTTTCAATCTATATACATGATCTTGTTTTCCTTCACATTCAAAACCTTCAAGATGCTCCATGTAAACCTCCTCCTCAATATCACCATTGAGAAATGTTGATTTAACATCCATTTGAAACACCTTGAATTTTTTGTAAACTAAAAAGGATAGAAACATCCTTATGGCTTCTAGTCTATCTATAGGTGCAAATTTCTCATCAAAATCAATACCCTCAACTTGAGAGTACCCTTTGCAAACAAGTCTTGCTTTATTTTTTATTACATTACATTTTTCATCAAGTTTGTTTCTAAAGACCCATTTTTATCCAATAATATTCTTGTCTTTAGGTCTAGGAACAAGTTCCCATGTTTTGTTCCTCTCAATCTGATTTAATTCCTCCTCCATAGCTTTAACCCAACACTCATCTTTATTGGCCTCTACATAGGCCTCTAGTTCAATTTCTGAAATCAAACAAAAATGCACTTGATCACTTGTGTTAGCAAGCTACCTCCTTGTTTGCACACCAACAATTTTGTCCCCAATAATCAGCTCATGAGGATGATCTCTTTGTAGAGATTTTGAAGGAGCTTTTGAAGGAGTTTTACCTATAGACTCCATAGGAATTTCAATAGAATTTTATTCCACTATATCTTCCACATCTTCTTTTGGTACTTGAATTTATTATTCATTATCTTCTTTCTACTGTTCACAAGACTGTTCACAAGGCTGCAACCCCTCATCAATATTAACATTAACAATTTATACTATCTATTTGAGTCTTTTATTGAAACACTTATAGGCTTTACTATGTGTAGAATAGCCTACAAAATACCCTCATCAAACCTAGACTCAAAGCTTCCCAAACTATCATCCTCTCTCTTGATAAAATATTTACTACCAAAGATTTTGAAACAATCAACATTTGTTGACTTACCATGCCATAGTTCAAATGGAGTATATTTAGCATTTACTCTTAATTGCACCCTGTTTAAAATGTATACAGCTGTATGAATTGCTTCTTTCCAATAGGTGTTAGGAAAATTTTCATCAAGAAGAATTTTTATTGCCATATCCTTTATTTTCCTATTCTTTCTCTCAGTAACTCTGTTTTGTTGAGGTGTCCTAAGAGCTAAATATTGTCTTTTAATGCCACGACTTTCACAGTAGTCCTCAAACTTCTTTGAAGTATACTCTCCACCCTTATCTGATCTTAGACATTTGATTTTAAAATCTGATTATCTTTCAACCATCTTTCTAAAAACCTTGAATCTATTAAATGCTTATGATTTATGCTTCAAAAATGTCACCTAGGTCATTCTAGTGTAGTCATCAATAAAGAGCATAAAATATATTTCACCATTTAAATATTTTGTCCTTTTTGAACCACACAAATCAGAATGAGCAAGATGTAAAGGTTTAGTAGAAGAGTGTTCTTTGGACTTAAAATTAATTCTTGTTTGCTTACCTAATTGGAATCCCTTATAAGTATTGTTGCTTGGCTTGGAGATGAGTGACATATTTCTCACATTCTTATTTTTACTAACCTTGACAAGATTGTCAAATTTTATATATGCAAACATCCTGTGCCATAACCTACTTTCTTCAAATTGACTCATGAAGAAAATGTGTCCATAATTATCTCCATTTGCACCCTCTTGAAGATTATAAATATTTCCTTTTGTTCTCAACCTTGCTACAACTATTCTTCCTGGTTTTTTATTTATAGCACAACCTTGAGCACTAAAATAACTTCAAATCCATTGTCACAAATTTTACTTACACTGAAAAGGTTATGTTTTAAGCCTTCTACATAGTATACATCAAGCAATAATGTATCATCATCTAAATATATAGTACCTTTACCTCTGATTTGAATGCAAAAATCATCTCCAAACTTGACTGATCCACCATCATAGTCTTTAAATTTGATTAATTTTCTCGTATCACTTGTCATGTGATGAGAGCACCCACTTTCTACAACCCATAGATATTTTTACTTGGAATGTAGGGCAATTTGAACAATCACAACTTCAATATTTTTACCAGTCATTTTTGGTCTCCAAACTAATTTCACCTTATGAGCATTAGAATGTGCACTAACTCTCTTTTGTTGCACCTGTAAGTTATGTTTGTAAAACTTAGCTATGTGACCAAAATTTCCATAATTAAAGCATCTCAACTTGTTTAAGAACTCAAAAGGAGTTCTACTTGCAAAACCTGATCTTCTTTTAGATACAATCTTACATTCACTAGCTTTATGCCCATATTGGTTACAACCAAAGAAATAACCAGAGAAGTGAAATTATACCTAAATGATGTATTCCTTTTTCTATTAAGTGGTGATGCAGGAGCATCCAGTGGTGTAAGGGCAATCCTACATCACCCAAAAATATATTTACTTTCATTTAGATTTTTTTTGTAGATGTTTTTGCATTTCTGGATACCCTTTTCGTCGAAGAAGAATTCCCAACTTTCAGAACTGCTTTTCTGCTTTTTCTGCTCAACTGCTATTTTTAGCAGGTATGAATTTGAAGGCGTGAGGAGACAAAAATTTAAGGGAAGCTTCAGGACATAATAATAAACACTTTGGTGAAAGAATCAGATCAAGAGCATTTCCGGTTCAAAAGTTATTCAAGTTTCAATTTCTGCTTTTTGCCTTATGAAATCTTCGGAGCTAATTTTGAGGTACTTAGAGGCTCCGGATGGGCCTGAAAAATTGGCGGAATACGAAAGTGGTTAGCCTTTAGGCCCCACTTTCCGGCAAGAGATCTTCGCGAGAGCTTTCCGAAAAGGTATTATCATTGAAGATCTGACGGTTAGATCTTGAGTTAGGGCTTCCGAAAGTTGGTGCATAATTTGAATCCCGTTTTTGGCTCCAAACAAAGAAACGGGCTATTTATGGGCGAGTTACTGTTTCTTTTAGGCAGTTTTTGGGGAAAGAAGATCGCATGCTGCGAATAGGGGAATTTCTGTAGTTTCTTTCTATAATTTGCATGTATTGCAAAACTGGAGGATTTGAGATCCTCTGCATGTAGGAATTTCATACTTTGAAAATAATAAGATTTGTTAGTTTTTCGGTGTGATTTTCTGTGTCTCGGGTTGCACCCTAATCAAGTGGTCTCATGAATCTTTTGATTGTGACATTAGTACCACCATCAACATACTGAAGATCATTGGAGTGTGAGAATTCACGTTCTACAAACCATAAACCAGTTTTGTTCTTATGTCCCTTTTGCTTATCCAAGAGATCTACTAACTTGTCACTACTGCCAACATATCAAATATTTTCTTCAAAGCCACAAATTATGCTTCTAGAGTAAAAAAATCATTTTCCTTTATATATAGCTCCATTTTAGTGACTTCAAAAATTCTCTTGTTCTCTTCAAGCTGAAGTTTTAAATCTATAACTAATTTTTCCGATTTATTGACCCTATTGATCAATTTTTCAGTCTGATTTCTTTTCTCTACTACCTTATTTTTTGAGTTTTTTTATTTCACTAAGTGCACATCTCAACTCTCCCTTAAAATCATTGTCTTCTTCATCATTGTTAGATTTTTCTTCACTCTTTTCATTCTATTTTTCACCTATATCATCAATAGCCATGAACAAAGTTTCTTCTTCTTTAATGGAATCTTCTGAATAATTGTCTATTACATCAACATCCTTGATAAAAAAAACTTTTCTTCTTTCTGATTTTTTTTCTTTTAGGGTTAAACTGCTTCTTCTTTCCTTGCTTTCTAGTATTCTCTTCACCACTTTCAGGATCTTTATATTATTTTGTAGGAAAATGTCCAATTTTACCACAACTGAAACATTTAAATGGAAGCTTCTCCTTATACTTCCCTGGTCCTTTTTTAGTTTTCTTACAAAGGTAGATTATTTATCATTTAATTCTTTTGAATTATAATTTTCTTCTTTATCCTTCTTGACTGATTTAAAAGCATCATCTTTTCTTGTGGAGTCTTCATTATAAATTCTCATTTCATATACTGTGAATGTTCCATGAAGTTCATCTAAGGTGAGCTTGTTTATATCCCTTTCTTCAACATCAAATATTTTAGAATCATACTTGGTTGTAAGTGACCTTAACACCTTTTTCACAATTGTTTTCTCCTCCAAAGTCTCTCCAAGGCCCTGAATAGCATTGATTGTTTATTAAGCTCTTAAAAGGTAATCAACAATCTTCTCATCTTTTTTCATTCTTAACCCTTCAAATTTAGCTATGAAGTCTTGTAGCATGGCTTCTTAAACCTTATCATCACACTAATAGATACTAGTTAATCTATCCCACATATATTTTATTGATTTACAGTCCATAACCTTGGCAAGAATATAATTTTTCAATCCACAACAAATAATTTTTTTAATTTTAGAATTACATTCATAATCCATTTTCTCATCTACAACAGTAGGTGCTATAGTTGCAGTATATTTAGTTGCAACTACTACCCAAACATCATAACAAAGATAAGTAATTTTTCATTCTAAAATTCTATAAGGAAAAACCAGAACATCAAGTAAAGGTGCTTTAGAAGTAGAACAACCTTCTTGGTTAGCCATAATGAGTACTCCTCTACCAGAATCTCCCAAGTGGTTTAAAATTATGTAAAGGGACATGTAGCTCTAATACCACTTGTTGGATTATAGGACCACTGAGAGGGAGGTGAATAAGTGGTTGATACAATCAATCTAAAAATTTAGCACTCTTATTCACACAAAAACTTCATATATGTATTTCATGAAAAACATAAAGAGTTGCATATTATAACATCATGTGTGAATTAAGAACATTAAATTAAGCATAAAGCAACATATCATCAAGCAGACATGAGATGCCAAATTTATAAGTGGAAAAACCCTAAAAAGGGTGAAAAACCCACTCTTAAAAGATGCTTTATTAGGCCTCACTATAAAAAACTATATTATATATAAATTTGATAGGAGCACCCACTCCTTATCACTGGAACCTACCTCATTGGCAAAACAAAGCTAATAGGAGAACCCACTCCTTATCACTCCAAACCTAAGGTCTCATTGACCCCTACCTCACTAGCAAAATAAACTTGATAGGAGCATCCACTCCTTATCACTTCAACTCCAAGGTCTCATTAACCAATCTCCATGGTCTTACTGACCAATCTCCAATCTGAATACAAGAAAATCAATATAGAGTACTAATCTATTTACATTGAAAAACAAAGGTTATAGATGAATTCTACAACTCTTATACATACACCTTATTTATCCCAATTTGACACAAACACAAACAAATCTTCATGACCTCCAAGTGCTTAATACAAATAAACATGAAATTCTGAACTCATTACTCCTAAACAGGGTATTCTAAATTTATCATTCCTAAAATTTTAAATTCAAAGAAGCCCAATTATCATTCTTTTACCATTCTACAATAATATTTCTATTCAATAAATATCAATTATCATTTTGTTCAATCAAAACTTTATCATAGATTAACAAATATTTTTGCACCAATTTCACATGAAGTCATTTCTTAAACAATCACCTGACACCTCTGATATTGCTCTGCTTCATGAAAACTCAAATATCATACTCTTTCATCAATCATCTGCTTTTTTCAATATTCATAGACTACCATAGTCAATCATCATTCTCTTTCATTCTCAAACCCTATACATACACACACAAAAACCTTGTGTATCTTCACATTATATTGTTTCTCTGAAAAGAGAAACTTATACAAAGATTGTAGTAAAAAATACATTATATTGATAGAACTCATATCAAATTCATTAAAGTTCATAATAGAAGCTTTATAGTTTTCAAAAAAATATGCTCTCATCGACACCACACCTTCCAAAAATTCACTCCATATAAAAGAAAAAATCTTTCAACAGATTTGGTGCTAATCAAAAAATCTGCACATAACTATTTGCATTCAAAATAGAAAAAAACTTGTAAAAGAAACCAATGATGCCCAAAATTCCTTCAAATTTGTAACCACAAGAAATAGTTGTTAGACTATTTGAATAAGAACCATCGATCCTCATTCTCCTCCAAAACAACTTTAAAAGAAAACTATTGATGTTGAATTATACACATTGCAAAAGACTTTTAACCTACTTGATAGGTTCTTCATAAAAGGGGTCCAGTTGATAAAAAATCTTAAACCCTTAAAGAGGTTACTTAAGTGCCTTTTCGTAGTATATATCAGGTCACTTTCAAAATATAAGAAAAGGAGAACTTTCTTTAAAAACCCTTAGAGTACAAGAAACCCTAAAAAATTAGAATGATGAAAAGTCTTAGAATTTTAGAGATATTCAGACTTTTGTGTTGTGAAACATGAAAAATTTACCAACCCCACATGACAATCATACTTCTATGTGATGATGTAATTTCTTTACCAACCTACTGAGATGTTGAATACATGAGAAACAAACACTTTCATGAATGATCAATAAAACATTCAAATGTTCACTTGATACCTTGATAAGTCTCATACCTCCAAGACTTATATATCAACCTCTTTATGCTGAAAACCAACCTAATTCTTTGATGCCCTGTTACTTTGATGAAAGTCATTTCTTTGATGCTCTTTAATACCTTTAATGAAATAGTATGGAGAACATCAACCACTACCAATGCCAAGCCAACAGTGACAAACCTTCATGCAACAAACTTTGACATCAATGATAAATCAATTCCAATACAACATATGTTTCACTGCTTCTGAATCATTGATATCACACATGTGGTATGGTTCTAGCAATCTATCCTTCAATTCCCTTGTTTCTTAAACTTGACATCATAGAGTAATATGAGATCCCCTATTTTGAATATTTTCATTCCTCAAGTTCCTATCATGCCATGCCTTCTACCTCTAGTGCTCAAGTTGGTGGTTATACATTGCAATTTTCTGATGCTCATATAATTTATCTAAATCTTTTATTCATCTCACCAAGGATTGGTCATATTCCAAGCACAAAGTGATTGTGGTACATATGTTGGGGATTATAAAGTTCATAAAGACTACACCATCAATTCCATAAACTAATTAGAATGGGGTGAAATTATTGGTCCTTCTATATGATGTTTGGTATGCCTAGAGTGCCACATGCACTTTTATTTCCCAATCTATCTTATTTTCATTACACATTTTGGTAAGGGATTTCCCAATTATCTTGTTCAATGCTTCACTTTCCCCATTAGCTTGTGGGCGATAGGGAGAGCTTTTGTTGTGTGTTATCATGAAGTTTTATAGTATTTTTTTTATCATTTTCTTCATAAAATGTTTTCCTTGGTTATTCACTATATTAAGTAGACATCCATATCTTGTGATTATATTTTCATACAAGATTGTTGTGGCAATATTTGTGGTACAATCCTTTGTGGGTTTCGCCTCCGCCAATTTTGTGATATATTCTACTCCAATTATAATGAACCTTGCTCTAGAATATGTTTTCAGTAGATCAATAGGCCCAATAAAGTCTATGTCCCATTTTTCAAATGGTTTTTATGCTAGTATCAATCTTAGTGACATTTCATCTCTTGTGGTAGGTTTCACTATCCTTTGAAAAATATCACACCCTTTTGTATACTCCTTACCATCTTTATGAAGATTTGGGCACCATATTCTTGCAAGTTCCACCCTCCAAGCTATGGTTTCACCACAATTATGTTCCCCTGAGATATTCCTTTGTGTGCTTTCTTGAATATTAACTTTCTTTTATGTTTATTCACCAATCTTCTTAAAAAATCATCCCCACCTAAATGGTGTAACTCTCCTTCAACCAAAGTGTATGGTGTAGCCCTCCACATGAGTGATTTCTTTTCCGAGGGTGAGATATCTTTGGGAATTTCACCTATAGAAAGTAAGAGGGTACGTGCAGGATCATGATGGGCCAAAAAGTGGCGATATCTAGGTTGATTGATACGTTGATTGAAAAAAATCTATAGCTTTCAAACGGTATCACATTTTTTGAATCCAAAACATGCATCACATTCTATGATTTACATACTATAGGATGAAAAATAAATAATTGAATTTCATGAAGTTTTGACCAAGTTAAGGTGGTCAGAAATATGAGTTTTAATATTTTTTAAAAGTTGTAATAAAAAAATCATAATTAATTATTTACTTGGAAAAAATTTACAAAAAAATATGCATCACATCGGGACATGAGTCCCACACTTATATCTAAAATATTATAAAAAAATATTATCATTTTATTGTGGTTAGGGTGGTTAGACAGATGCCTACTTCTTATTTTTTCCCTGAAATTTAAGTACTACTGCATTGAAATTTCAAATTTTCACCAAATAGATTTAAAAAAAAAAAAAAACCTAGTAGTTTAAAACTACATTCAATTTTCTATAGATTCTATTCTCACATATTTTTGAAATAGTATAGATAACTTATTTAAATTTTTATGTCAAGTTGCCTAACTCTGATTTTTTGAATTTGATTGCCACTTAAAGGCCTGTTTTTTCCATGATGATCCTACACATACCCAAGATGGAAATATCATGTAGCTACTCCGAAACTGCTTTAAAGTGAAACAAATGTGCCCTAGGGAGATCTTCTCCTTAGGTGTCTAGTTCTTCTCTAGTCTCCATTTGAGATAAATAGTCCAGTCCTTGGTTGTTTTTCCCTATTTCACCATGATTTTGAAATCATATTCCTTGGAAAAAAATTACAAAACAATATGCATCACATTGGGACATGAGTCCCACACTTATATCTAAAATCTTATAAAAAAATATTATCATTTTATTGTGGTTAGGGTGGTCAGACAGACACCTACTTCTTTATTTTTCCCTGAAATTTCAATACTACTACATTGAAATTTCAAATTTTCACCAAATAGATTTAAAAAAAAAAAAAAAACCTAGTAGTTTAGAAACCACATTCAATTTTCTACAGATTCTATTCTTACATATTTTTGAAATAGTATAGATAACTTATTTAAATTTTTACGTCAAGTTGCCTAACTCTGATTTTTTGAATTTGATTGCCACTTAAGGGCCTGTTTTTTCCATGATGATCCTACACATACCCAAGATGGAAATATCATGTAGCTACTTTGATACTGCTTTAAAGTGAAACAAATGTGTCGTAGGGAGATCTTCTCCTTAGGTGTCTAGTTCTTCTCTAGCCTCCATTTGAGATAAATAGTCTAGTCCTTGGTTGTTTTCCCCTATTTCACATTCGGGGTGTGCCTTTTTATCACCCGCCCCTTTTTTGTGAATTTGTAAAATTATCTTTATATTAATATAGATGTCTGCCTATTCATAAAAAAAAAAAATCATATTCCTGAAACAATAGCAACCATCTGCATATTTTTCCATGTGTGACAGGTTTATTGAGTAAATACTTAAGGGATTCATGATCAGTAAAGAAGGTGCATGGGGTGGATAGTAGGTAGCGTCTATATTTTTGTATTGCACATACCATAACTAGTGCTTCTCTCTTGATGGTAGTGTAGTTCTTTGTTAGGAATAAGGTGTCTCAACCTTGGATAATTCCTATTCTTATTATTTGTTTTGTAAAATGTATTTCTTGCAAATAATGTAATTAAGTGTGAGTGTACATGTCTAGTTGGCATGTTGATGTGTCACTCCACTTGATGTGTCAGCATCTTGAATTATGTGTAAGGAGATCATGGCTGAAATGGTTATGATGGATTCCTATGACACGTAAGAGTTATTTCTAGAAGATTCAATGACGGGTGAAGACATGCAAGACATGTGGCAACTGATAAAGTTGAGTACCGTACACTTTCGGGTTCCTATTTTCCCAGAGAATGGTAAAACCCTAATATGACTATCTTTGGAAGTTGCCCTAAAAAGGAAAGCGCATGATATAAACATTTTTTAGGGTTGCAGACTGTGAAAGAAAAAAGAGTGTATTGTTGGTATGATCTCGAGCTATTGGATTTGTCTTTGAGTGTCGATTGTCTCCTGAAAGAACTTGCATGCAAGTGTGTTGTAACCGTTGTGTTGAAGATAATACATTGTGCAGGTTTTGGAGTGCTGGGGTTTTTTACCAAAAGGTTTTCCCCAGGGTAAATCATTATGTCATTCTCTATTTTCTATATGCATGGTATATGGCTGCAATATCATTGTTAAAGTAGTTAACGAATCTGAAATTGTAAGGATTTAAAAGAATTTTCACAATACTTTCCTTTAGAGATTAGTGTAGGAAGTTGTTTCCGCACTTGAGTTTCCTTACATTCTTCTCCATGGAAGATAGTCTCTTACTGGCAAATCTAATGGGATGGCATTTGTTGTCCTTGGATTGGGAAAGCACTGCTCCTATGTTGATATCATAAGCATCCACATGGACATGAAAAGGGTTATTCCAATCTAGAAATATGAGGATTGGTACTTCTAGAATATTTTATTTTAAAGTTTCAAATTCTTCTTGAGACTCCTCATTCCATTTAATGTTCCTATTGTCTTTCTTCTTCAATAGTTCTTCTAATGGTGCAATAATACTGACCTATGCCTTTATAAAAATTTTATCATTTTATGGTACCTTGTATATCCTAAAATGTCTTAACTTCTAGTGCATTCTTAGGTAGTAGTAAATTAAGTATTAGGGAAACTTTCATAAGATCCACCATTAATCCTTTTTTACATATAATATGGCCAAATAGGGTCTAAAAGGGTACCTTAAATATATATTTCTTCAAGTTTAATGATATTGTTATACTCCTACATCTATTTAGCATCATACATAGTACATGTATATGATCTTTCACTAATCCATAAATAGTCAAATCATCCAAGTAGACTTCTAGAAATTCATGTATGAAGTCTTTAAATGCATTAATCATTATTCTAATAAATATTTTTAGGGGAATTTTTAAACCCAAAAGCCATCATTGTGTACATATATGACCCCCATTATGTGGCAAAACTAGTTTTTGGTTGGTCTTCCTCCTTTATTTTGATTTGATGGTGTTTGGAAAAGTTGTCAGTAAATGAGTATACCTCTCTCCCTACAATAGACTCTAAAATTTCTTTAGTGAATGGAGTGGGGAAGGGATCGTGAAGGAAAGCTTTATTCGATTCCTTGAAATATAGACAAATCCTTATTTGTTTAGTTTTCTTATTTTGGACAACCATGGGGCTTATCCAATTGGCATCTTCTACCAACTTAATGATTCTATCAACTAGCACCTTATCTAATTTTGTTTTGACCTTTTTCTTCATGTTGAGATTTGGTCTATAGGGTATCTTTCGGACTGGCATAAATCCTTCCTTCAATTGAATTTTCATTACCCTACTTCTTTAATCCCTTTCGTCTTTGTAAAATTTATAGGGAATAAATCTTGAGATTCTAAGAGGGTATCTATCGTCTAAGCTTCATTTTTTTATGCCAATAGTCCCCTATTCTTTCCATCTCAAGGTCTCCTTCAACCAAAATATTCTCCTCTCTTAGTTTGATGGGGTCATTATAGTATTTCTTCTTGGGTTAAGTAGATTCTTCTCTCTCTCTCTCTCTCTCTCTCTCTCTCTCTCTCTCTCTCTCTCTCTCTCTATGGTTGATTTCTATTTTTGATGATATTTGTATTCATCATTTTGTGTTGTGCAACAATGTTTCTTTGCTTTAGATGATTCCTAATCCAACCATTTCATGTATTCCCATATACCTTTTTCTTTGGGTGGTGGTGACAAAGGTTGTGGTATTGCCATCTCCCAATCTTCTTCTAGTTTGAATATGATTTTCTTCATATATTTTTAGTGATGTAATATACATTTGAGGATTTATATTGTAAAAATAAAAAGAATGGAGGAAATATGTTGTTACTTTATCCAATGTTTTGGTTTCTCCCTATCTACCTTAGTCAATGTACCAAGCTTTAGCCACCAGGTTCAATGTCTAATAGGATAGTTGGATATGTATTCCTTCATCATATTCATATCCTTCATCCTAGTAGTGTATACACATATCTAAATGATGTTTTGGTAGGATATCTCCCACATATATGAGTATTCCCTCATATTTTCCTATCTTTGACATATAACTTTCGTTTATCAAATTCTTGAAAGTTTCCCACATGATTATAGCATATGTTCATGTGTACTATTTTAGCATGTGGTTGTGCAGGTGAGGGTACACGATAGGGTGTCAAGTCTATAGGCTTCATTTGGAAAGATTTGTTCTACTTGTGAGAGGTATACTAGTATTTTCCCCACTCCAAAATATTTAGGCAATTTGATGTGTGATATTCCTCATGAAATATAATGGACGTGGTGAGATACTTCATTATTGTCCTTTTTATCACTTTATGTGCTAGCACCATTATCATGAGGTATTGTCTTTTATAGATAATTCTTCTTTGGGTGTCCTCATTACCACAAATACCTTCTAGAGACAAAGATCCTACAAGAATATACTTTCAATTCATCTTGTAGCTAGGCTTCTAGTATAGACTCACTATATGTGCTCCCCTTAGTTTCATTTATCTCTAGTTCCCCTTCTGAGTTGGGTTCTTTCCAAATTTCAGTTGTAGTCAGTTTAGTTATAGTGCTTAAATATTTTTTTCATCATCATCATATTCCTCCACATTCACCTCTTCTATATAGGTTTCTTCTGGATCCTTGCCTAAGGGGATGTGTACTATTCTCCTATCATCCACAAATGAAATTTCTTCCTTTCTTGTGTCTATCATTCCACATGAATCTACAAACCATATTAGTCCTAGAAGTGCATCAAAAGAATTAAATTTCTCCTTGATTGTGATTTCCCAAAAATATACAATATGTTTCACTCCTTTGACACTTCTACTTGTTTCCAAGCTCCTAAAGTTTTCATCTTGGTTCCATCTGCTAGAATAATGTTATAATGGGTGGGTTCTAGTGTAGGTATCCCTAGATACTTCCATAATCATTTTGGGATTAGGATTACATATACCCCTAAATCCACCATGACCCTAGAGATATTTTTGTCATGAATTTATAGGTCAATCATGATTGGTTTGGTTTTCCAATGCTTCCCTACTATCCTAACTCATGGAATGTCCATTTTGTATTCCAATATTTTCTAATTTGTTTAATAATTTTGTTAGTAGGTCATGTTTCCTGCCATCTATGCTAGTTGTTTTAGTTTTCTTACTTTTTGTTCTAATTTTTTTTTTTTTTCCTTGTTCCTATTTAATTATCTTCATGGCCTATCCTAGGACTTGATCATGTTGCTGTTTGGTAGGGTGGAATTCATCTTCCCCTTCTAAGACTCCTTCTTATATTAGTATCGCTTCATGCTTTCTAGTATCGATACCTTGTCTAGTTACTATACTACTTCTTTACTCTTTTCCTTTGGTTTAGTCTCTACAATAATCTTCTTCTGCATTACTTGTAATATACCCTTTGTCTCTTCTTTCCTTGTGAAACTTCCTTATTTCCTTTTTTGGGTTCTTAGGCACCTTTTGAAGGAGCCTTGCTCCCTTGTTTGAATTTGAACTTTGCAGTTCATCCTTTTGATTTTTTGGTATTTCATTTTTGTAATATTGATTTTCCTTATCATAATTGAAGGCATCAATGATCCTCATGGCCGTAAAACCAACATTGTTTTATTTTATCACCCCAACATTCAATTGCAAAGTATCGCGGTTTTCCACAATTGAAGAATGTGACATCTATTCTCCTCAACCTCAACCTATTTATCTCTAGAATGGATCATTTTTATTGTATGGTTGTAAATTTTGAATGGTGTTTGTAGTTCTCTAGTTCTACTACATGGTGGTACTATGTATCCACTATCCTATGTATATTGTTTGCTTTCTACCAATCCTTTTGTATATTCCAGTGTTTGTTGGTCCTTATTGTGTATTGCAGTAGAGTCTTCTCTTAACTGCAATCGGTGCATGATAGACATTATTTTGTGTCATGGTCATCTTACTCTCTAAAAACACAACATAAGACTGAATTCATCTTTTTGGGTACTATCCATAGGTTTATCCATAATGATTTTTCTTTCTTTTTGCCTACTTCCTTGGGACATTCATTTTTAATATGACCTTCTCTTTCACAGTAGGTACATGCCATATGTTAGGTTTGGGTGAATACATGTATATTTTTGCCGTGATGTCTTGTTGGAGTCTTAACTTCTCTACTCCTACTTTAAGTTTCTCCAATTCCCCACTTTCTCTCTCTATCTTGTTTGCACCAAGATTGATTTTCAATATGGTATCTAAATGTAAGTAATTTTGGATATGTGTTGAAATGTCATTGAAATGTCATCCATCCAATAATATTTTGATATGTCTCTGGAGATGAACCACTCAATATTTTGTTTTTCACTTAAGGGTTCTTAGATAGTTGTCTATGACCTCTTTGAATCTTTTGTCAAATTCTTTGATTTTTTCATCTTTATACATTACGTTAGCTCTCAAAGTTTACTAACCCCTTTTTCAGGAAAATTTAGGGAAGCAAAATTTTCTTGGAATTTTTGTTTTATTGTTTCCTAGTCTTTATTATAGTCAAGGTAGTTTTCTTGATACAATCTTATTACTTTTCTCTACAAAGAGATCCAACAAATTCAAATAGTTTTGTGTCATCTCTAGCTATGTGTTGCTTTTTTCATAGAGAATCTAGGATAAACATGTATTTGGTTGCTTTAGTTGTGTCTTGTGTAAACATGGGTAATTTCATGGTGGTGTTCATGATTGGTTCTTGTTCTGAGTAACTATCTATATATCCTATATCAAAGTTATATCCCTCAATATGTCTATATTTTCTTCCTCTCCTTGTTGTATACTTTTGTTTTATTGTTCTAGATTTTGTTCTACTTCCTCCATAGAAATATTTCTTTCTTTTATCGACATTAAGGGTGAATCTAGGTTTGCAGATTGTGTATGTTCAAATTTTCTTTTCATTTTGGAGATATCCATTTATTAGTTAGGGTCATTTGGTTAATTTATTGTGTTGTTTCATTATAAGGTGTTAAATTCATATAATTATCCTTATTTTCTACTCCATCTCTGCTTCTTATCCAGGTAATCATCATCAAATGTTATATTTTAGAGTTTTTGTACCAAAGTTTCTAGTGGTAATCGATCTCTATTTATCTTTACTTGGATATTTTTCCATTCTATATGTATGACTAGTGTCTTATTTATAAGAGGTGTCATGATTCTTACTATCGCGTATTCCATTTCTTTTTTGGATTGTCCATAATAATTTATCCTTGTATGTTTAGAATAATTTTATCTATTGTGCTTATTCTAGAACCTAAGTACATAATCTCTTCTATATAATCAATTTCAACACCCACAATGACATGCTCTCTTTCTTCTTCTCTAGCAACACCCACACCGACGCGCTCACCAACACCCTCAATGAAACACTCACATATTTTGTTATTATTTTCTTCTGCAACTCGTAAGCCTTGTTTTTTAGCCCTCCTTTTTTCCTCTTCCATTTTTCTATGGTATCTTTCCTATCTTGAATATTTTTTAACCTCCTTTATTGTACATTTATCTCCATTCCCAACTTAATTATTTCAATTATCTCCCTTTTCTCTTGTTATGTCATGTTCCCATGTGTTTTCTAGGTTCAAAAATTCTTAAATCCTTATATATCCCATGGGTTTTTAAGATTTTTGAGCAATTATGTATTTTCAAGGACCTTTTTAGATTCCCCCTTTCCATTTGTCATCACCTAAAATCTTACCACCTTTCATAGAGGTGGCCCTTAGGTTTTGATGCAAATTATTTTTCTTCTAACTTCCTTTCCTTCTTATGCTTTGTACTTTATTTACTATTCTCTCCAAGGTCCCAACAATGGAACCAATTTTAGCAAGAAGAATCCCAAGAATTCTTATGTAGTCATTTCATACCCTGAAGGACACAATAAGATAAATGAGCATTTGAGGTAAGATACTAAGAGGAACAAATAACACTTACTATGTTAACACTAAAAGAACCATTCATTCATCCATAATACACACATATGTAAACCCTTATATCTCCTTATATTATATTATATTTATGTATACAAAAAGGTAGGTCTTAGTCTTTGCTCTTACATTATCTCTCCTACATCTCTTTGTATTCTTTACATATTATTTGCATTATATATATGTGCTTTCCCATTGAGGGATGTGACTCCTAATTGCATCTAACATATTCTCCTTTCTTTGTGGACCCTTTACACTAGTTTGTGGTAATAGTTTCTTCAACCCTTGACCTTCTAACACTATCTATCAAAGCAATTACAATGTTGGTTGCTGATAAAATCCTTTTATCTCTTTACATGAGGAATGCTTAAGAACTTATGATAGGTGTGCAATTTGTTTATAACCATTTTTAAGTATTGGAAGTATATATATACAAACATAGAGAGAGAGAGAGAGAGAGAGAGAGAGATCATATGTTAGGTGTATTGGCATTAGTTTGAGTTTTGGGGATTTAGAGTACACAATGTATGTGAACAGTAATATGCAAATGGATGTGTATGTCAAACAAATATTCTGTTAAATTAAACAAATTAATTGTATTGATAATTGTCCTTTAAAATGTTTCTAGTATACATAATTGTAGTAGTGACAATTTAAATTATGTAATTAAATGTTCTTAATATTGAAACATATGTATTGATGGATCATGAAAATTATATTATTATTAAAAAAATATGTTAGTGCAATGATTATACACAGCTATTTTGGATAATTGAATAATTGAATAATCATTTCCTTTACTAATGATAAATTACTTATAAATAATACACTAAATTATGATATATGATTATGTAGCTATCTTCTAGTATGATTTAAGAGGGCACTTAAAATAGAGCAAGTTATGACCCATCTTGCTTATAATCTACACTATGTATTAAGTTTATAATCACAAAGTGATGTATTGTTGATCTATAGGGTGGGTGATACATATTTTTATGGTGTTATAATCAAGATACCAAATATTTCATGATATCCTTGATTTTTATTTATTAGTGAATGACTATCTTGGTATGAATTGGGAATTTTCCATAATGAAGGAAGCTTTAAAATTTTTCTTATCTTTAAAATTATTGGATGATTTCTATGTGGCATTGTTGATACATGTTGTGTTCCCAATTAAGAAGGATATCATAATATCTATGGTTGTGATATTTATTTCATTAAATCGCTTTATAGTAGAACATCACATTGAGCCATATCGAGACTTTACATAAGTTTTGCATTATTAAGATATTTTGACTACTTTATGTCTTGTGCTTTGATATGAGTAAATTAATTTTATATTGATTATGTTGTTATGCATATATGAATTTGATTATGAAAATTTACTAGGCGTTGGTATGAAACTAGGTGGCAATGGAACTTGACTCTTATTTCATATACTTAATAGAAAGTGGGTATTAATGTTGGTTGAGCTAAATGTATATACATATTCAACCTTGTATCTTATTAGCACTAGTATGAGACATTAGATAATTATCAAATATATTAGAATTAATAAATGCAACATTTCATACCTATTGGGGAATCTAAAAGAGCTATATAGATATATTTTTACTCTCTAGTTATCCTAATAGTTTTATGCAAAGACTTGAATTGGTGATTACTTTGTGTTTGTAAGTATTATGATCTATACAAGAATAGTTACAACATCTCTATGAAAACAAATGCAATTTTTGGTTGATAAGATATCAATGTAACTTGTATGTTAATTAGATGAGCCTATAATATTTTGGGAAGATTATGCTAAATTATGAATGGTAGTGGTGGTGACATCTAATTTGAGATCTCAATGCCCTTGGATGGAAGAACTTTAGGACTTGTTTGCTGAATTGGGAACTTAGTTGACTTTCCTAGCATATTCTTAAGCATTATTAATTATTGGGAACCATATAAAGGAAACCTATTGGGATATGAATTAGTAATCCAAGAATTTAAATTTTTTTTATTAATCTACAACTTTGTGAGATATCACTGTTTTTGGAATGGGTATCAGGAAATAGCAAAATGTCACTTTTTTTGTTTTTGGATTTGATGTTAAAAATTATTACACAATCAAATCCAAAAACAAAAAAATTGATAGCTTCATAGATTGTGGAAATATGATGATATTAAATAGAAAAAATTATACTACTTGGTCGTAAATACTTCTATAGAATTTTTTCGTTTCACTCCCATTTAAAATGTTGCTTGAGTGGTTATGAGACCTTGGGTATATGAACCTATGTTTATTTTTCTTAAGATATTTTTGATGAGAATAACTGCATGTGACTTTTATCTCATTCAAAAGTGGGCACATTTAGGTATTCTTTGGGTGAATAGTGCCCCTAGACCTAAGTTAGCAGAGGAGGGTTTAGGGAATATCTCCAAGATGTGGTTATTCCAAAATTTTATCAACCTTCCTCTTTCAATATGTTACAAATTGAGGCTTTAATTTATGTCAAATAGCTATAATCTCATAATTTCAATTTCCATGTCCCCACTATATAGGAGTGAGCCAATAAAAGATAATCTATTATCATCAAGGCTATCCACTATTTGGTTCGATGGGTTTGGACTTCTAAATCTATTCCACTATTGGATGCACTTTTAGATTCATGATCTTCATGGTTTGTATTCAATGTGAATGTATGAGGATGCCTCTAAGCTTGCCTACTCAAATAATCAAAGTTGAACACTATGACATGTGTCTTGGCTCAATGATAACTGTGGGAAGATGTATAATTTTCTCAAGACCTAAGTGAGGTCTAATTTTTCCAATAAATAATAGCATGATAATATTGGCCATGACATGACTATGCATTAATTACGAAAAACCCATTAACTTTGTATTTGGTGTGATGCTTGTTAACAAGAAAAGTGGAGGATCACAGTCTATAGTTTTATGCCTTGAGTGTTCTCTATATGTTGTATTTACACCCCATACTCAACTGTAGTAGATGAACTAGAATTTGGAATCGAGTGTAGTATCTATACTTGAGAGATTAACATAAACCACGAATCATAATCATTATACAATATATAACATAGTACTCAAGGCCTTCATTGACTTAAATATATTGTATATTCAATATTACATTTGCATCATTCCATTCTTCAATATTCTTCTATATGTTACATCTTATTTCCTATCTATACATATATCATTTGTATGGGACATGTCCCTTAAAATATGTATCCTTCTTTGAGAGGCCTAATTGAAATTGAGCTCCACATCTCTTTTGTAGTGGTTTACTTTGGTGTTAATTTGAATCTCTACTCTTTATTTTTTCATTTACCCTACCAACATCATCCCCTTTAAAAACCATTCCTTGTCCTCAAGACATGTACATGAAATTTTAGTTGGCCCAAAAAATGTTTTTTATAATTTCCTTTATAGATGAAAAAAATGTACTATCCACTAAACATTAGCTTGCTATAGAAAGATAATGTGGGAGTTGATATGAACCAAGGCATGCTCTTCTCTAGTGAGAGTGGTGGGAATTTAATTTTTTTGTACCATATTATGTGCATCATAGAGGATGCTAGGGATATGTGCCAACTTTAGACTGGTCACTTCTTGCAACTGTTTGAATCACACTAATCCTAAAGCTGTTGTAATTTTCCATGAAAGGTTTCTAGTTGTGCCCTACATTTCCATCCATGTCTCGCATTGCATCGTAAGTGGTAGCCACTTGTAGGACCTACTGTTCAACTTGCCCCATTTGTGCTTTGATAGTATTTTTTCAAGTAAAATGGTCTATGTTTTTGAACTTGAAGTGGGGGATGTAACTCATGATTTCTAAAATATATTTTAGGATTTATCTTAATAAATTAATTTTAAAATTATATCAACCTTATTTTATAAATTACATTGAATATACAACCATTTTCATAGTTAATGTTTACTTAAAATAATTTTTGGAGATTTTTAATGAGAGTATAAGTTTTCAATGATAGCATTGTGTTTTTAAGTCGATCAATCATACCATACCTCTTAGGTACATTTTGAGTATGTGATATAGTTAAATCATGAAAAGTGGTATAGCAGTGGATAAAGATGTCAAAATCATGAAAATTAGGATATACATATGTGAAGGCCAAATGAATTTAATATTATCACGATGTACATAGAAGTAATGGTATGAACAATGATAACAATTTCATGTGCAACAATAGGAGATGCAACCTCATTATATAAAGTATTATCCATTACTATATAGTTAAAGGAAGAAGATGTACTATGAGCACCAATCACAAATGAAGTGTCACAAATTAAATCATGTGGTGGAAAGATGCTTAAAGGAAAAGTGTTATTATGCTCAATCATAATGCTATCAAGATAGACACAAGGGAAAGAGATAATGTGATCCCATCCATATGATAAAATGACATGATTGAATAAGGATGTTAGGATCAAATGCCACAATTTGTATAAAAACATAAAAATATATTAGAAGTATGAACAATAGTCAAAGATAAGAAATCATGAGAATCCTTGATTTAAACATATGTAGCAATAAAGATGTGTCCAAGGGTGGGTGAGTAGGGTTAAAAGTGATAATGCAATAAAGGCACACCATCCTAATAAAAATGAATAAACAATATAGGAATGAGGTGACAACTAACATCAATAAAAAAATCACTAGTATATATGAAAATAAAACCCTAAAGGCACAAACAAGGGTGAGTGAAAGCAAATTCAAACAACCAATCAAAAACCCTAGAATACAAACATACCTATAAACCACAAATATGAATGAAAAATTAAATCATAAATAAATATAATCATAATTACCATATTCTAAAATCCTAATTGGAAATAAGGATAAACCCTAGATGAAGGGTAGTAATTTTTCGGCACCAAAATGGAATGAAATGAAATAATTTCTACTTGAATGAGATAATAATCCAAGATAATTAAGTCAAATGATAAAAATTAAGCATGGTTAACCTATATTATAAAGCTAATTTGATAAACTTGTGATCAATAAATTCAAAAATTAAATGCAACGAATAGGGGTTCTTAGCTTTTAAACTAATGTTGAAATATTGAAGTTGATTATTTACAAGATTGGTTATAAAATTATTTTAATTTTATGTTATCAATTTGATGAATGTCTTAAATGAAAAGAAAGTCCTAAAATTCCCTACAATTTGACTTTGTGCCCCTTAGGTTTGACCCCAATCACCACAAATTTAAGTTTTAATCTGTAGATATTATTTAATAAAAGGCAAGCTTAAACTTTTAGTGCAGCCTAATCTCTAATATTTTAAGACTCTTGTGAGGACTATGGTATTTCAGAATAATGTTTGAGAATATGTCAAGTTGTTAAGGTTGAGTTGTCTACCCCTAGGTGGGTTGAATTTATGGTTTTGAATGGATATTTGAAGACAATCATTCACAAGTGTGTAGATGACTTATATGATTTTGGTGTGATGGGTTCTTTCTCATCAAAAAATCAAAGTGTGTTCTAGATTCTTTTTATCCCTTTTCAAACATGTGTTCTAATGACATATTAAATCTTTTTAAATATGAAACCCTACATACAACTCACATTAATATCTATCAAATCAGCTCATAATGACTAATACAAATAAGAAGAAAAGTTGAAATTCAAAATTTAAATTTTAAATTTTAAGTTTATTTCAACATATGTTAAAATTGAAATAAAACAATCTTAGACTACATAAAATTGAACCTTAAATTAAAATACTAATTTGATGCAAGGCATCACTCTCATCTATCATCTCCATTTTGTTTTGTTTCTTTCTTTTAGTTTGATAAATTCAGTTTTGTGTTAGTGTATTTGCTTCATAATATATTATAAACACTTTATTGTCAAATCTCTTTAACAATTCAACATTTAGCAATTGTTGTTGCCACTGTTGATGAATCAATAGTTGGAAGGCGACATGTATTTGGAGAGAAGAAGACTTGGAACAGGGGGTTCGATGCAGAAGGAGAACGGGGGTTGGTTGCTGAAACGGTGGAAGGCAGGAGTCATTTAAAGATGGTGACATTGATTGACTAGAGGAAGAGTCGATGTCATTTGAAGCCAGTGATAATGAATGTGATTTGGCCAACCATTGAGGCCAAATAAATGATGTGCTTTGTATCTCCCCTTAAGCATGAATGGAACACTGCAATCTTGTTCTTCTTGTCATTGTTTTTGAAAAGTTCAAGTTTGTTGTTCATGTTAAATTCTGAATTTTCCTACAAATTGATATTGGTTTGCCTGGGTATGAAGTCCTTGTGAATCCTTGTGAGTTTTGATTTATTTTGTGATCAACAAGATGCCATCATAATTTCAAAATATAAAATAAATTAAATATATATGTAAATATAAATAGATAAAAATAAATAAGAAATACAACAAATATAAACAAACTATGAGCACTTATTAAGAAGTATTCATTGCATCAAAAACCATTTCATAAAAATAAATATAAAGATTAAAAAAATGGAAAGGATAAACTAATGATGTAGCAATAGCCTGTACCACACTAAAACAAAATAAATCTTAAAACTTGATTTAACGTGGCATCTCTACAGAGAAATCCCCGTGTATAGATAAATTTCTTTTCTGAGATGTTTCCGTAGAAATGTCTAGGTATGTAAACAAGTCTAAAGTTGAGTGAGGACGAAATATAGCTAAAATCTTCAACAATCAGATTCTGTTGTATTTAATTATTGTGATTACTGGAAGTGACCAGTACCTGTGTTGGGGTGTACACCGTGACCAGGATGGTTGCACAGGATTCCTTACCCAACCCCACGATTGATATAAAGTGGGCCTACACTCTTCTCTGAAGTGTCTAGAGAAATACTGTGCCAACAAGCGTAAGGAGAATGAGGACGGGATGAAGTGAAACCTCAACAGTTAGATTCTCTGTTGTCTTTAATTATGGTGTCTGCCATGATCGTGATGGTCGCACAGTTTCCTTCCAAGCGGTTTCCTAGGCAACCCACGTCTACTAATTTTAACCATTGCATATTGTGGGGTAATCGACTTCTGTGGTTGCAGCTCTCCTCAGACCCTTCTGCCATGATGTGAAACCTCAACAGTTAGATTCTCTGTTGTCTTTAATTATGGTGTCTGCCATGATCGTGATGGTCGCACAGTTTCCTTCCAAGCAGTTTCCTAGGCAACCCACGTCTACTAATTTTAACCATTGCGTATTGTGGGGTAATCAACTTCTGTGGTTGCAGCTCTCCTCAGACCCTTCTGCGTTTCTGCCACGCGGTTTCCGTATGGAAAAACAGTCTTTTAGCCACTCAAGTTTCGATCACTTTCTTCATTAGTACATCCTCTCCTCTTACAAATACTTAGCACTTCACCTTCTCAAGTGTTAACCAGAGATTGAGCATACACATGCTTGTCAAGGAATCGCTCCATCTCCATCTACTTCTGCTGCACCCTCAGTCGGAACCCTGTTTTCATCCTGTTTCAATTGGTTTTCTTTCTTTCTCTCTCTGTGTTTAACGTAATCTAATTCTATGGCATCTACATCTCCCACTAGTAGTTTACAAGAGAGTGAGGTTACAAATGCTTTTCAAGGACTCGCACCTTCGACATCTACTTGTGCTGCATTTTCTTCACAAATGAGGAGGCAGTATGATGTATTCATTAATCATCGCGGTCCTGATGTCAAACAAACTCTGGCCTCCACTCTTTATAGAATGCTGAATGGGATGGGACTGAGAGTTTTTCTGGATTCCGAAGAGCTTGAATTAGGGGATTCCTTGCCCAAGGAAATAGAAGAAGCAATGCGCAGTGCTTCGCTTCATATAGCTATCTTTTCCCAGAATTATGTAAAATCCCCCTGGTGTTTAGCAGAGCTGTCGTTTATGATCAAAACAGGCACTAAAATTGTTCCTGTTTTCTATCATGTTCAACCTGATGATGTTCGATATGCAAAAGGATTCTATGCGGATGCATTTTTGCAACATGAAGAGAAGGGTAGATACACCTTAAAAAAGCTCCAAGAGTGGAAGAACGCGCTGAGCAATGTTTCATTTAATATTGGTCACATTGTTAATAACAAGGAGTAAGTACCAACTACTCTAGCTCAAGCACTCATCCTTTTTTCTGATCAATGTTATCTTGCATTCTGTGAGTTTTATAAATTCTCAACTTTTAGTTCCATATATTTTTCGTTCCCTTATCGGTATGATGTTTATTCCATTTCTTTTATTGTTGTACATGTCTAGTGATGAGGACAGGCTGCTGAAGAACATTGTTTATTGTGTATTGAAAGAAATTAAGAAGGTACCATTTGTGGTCGCAGAACATCCAGTTGGTTTAGATGAAATTGTTAAAGATTTTGAATTAACTGCACTAGAATCTACCAAAAGCCATGTCCAAATTGTGGGTATATGGGGCATGGGTGGTTGCGGAAAAACTACTCTGGCCAAAAAATTATATAACAATATATATCCATCTATGGAAAAATCTAGTCTTTTATTAGATGTTAGCGATGCTGCTAGCAAAAATCTGTTGCATAACAAACAGAAAAAGCTCCTACGCGACCTTGGTTTCAAGGATGTACCAATTGACAGTATAGAAGACGGGAAGGCGATTCTTGCAAGCCAGCTGAGATCTGTTCGGGCATTAGTCGTTCTAGACGATGTGGACCATGTTGATCAGCTGAATGCGCTATTGCCTGCTAAGGACAGCCTAGGATCGGGAAGTTTGATTGCATCGGGTACTTTAATTGTGGTCACTACCCGCGAATTTGAAGTCCTTAGATCTTGGGGCATCTCCTCCATATATAAAATGAGACCATTGCAACCATTTCATGCCAAGCAGCTTTTCTGTTGGCATGCTTTCTTACAATCCTGTCCAACACATGGATTTGAAGAGCTTGTTGAAAATTTCTTAAAAGCTTGTAATGGGTTACCGCTGTCTCTGAAAGTCCTCGGCGGGCAGCTTTATGGGGACTCTAACCAAGATCGCTGGAAAACTCAATTAGATAGGATCTCTAGAATACTGCCCAAAGATATCAGCAAAAGACTAAAAGTAAGTTACGATGCCTTGGATGATGAAGAAAAGGAGATATTCTTAGATATCGCTTGTTTTTTCATTGGAGAGAAGAAAACATTGGCTAGTGCAGTCTGGGACGGATCAGGTTGGAGTGGTCTGTACAGTTTGGAACGGCTTGTGAATAAATGTTTAGTTGAAATCGATGACAGTGACTGCATTAGAATGCACGACCACTTAAGGGATCTGGGTAGAGAAATTGCAAATCAGCAGTCGCCCTACCGCCTTTGGTTTTCCGAACAGCTTATTAAAGTTCACAATGAAACACAGGTGAGTTTAATACTTTCTCTGATTGTTTAACTAAACAATGGCGTGGCAATATTCATTATCCACTTGTAATTGCTTGATTCTTGACTCGGTAAGTTGAATGTTTCAATAATTTACTGATTTCACTGTTTTTTCTATTTAAAAGAGAATTGGAATCCGAGGAATGATGGCCATAACGACTGGATGCACAAGTGAGTTCGAGGAGTTTCATCCATGTTCCAAGGGCAGAAAGCTCATTGTTAACACAAGCGGAGGATCTCGGAGCCTTGCACCCTCCAAGCTTGGATTAAAAATTCTTCAGGTTAGAAGAAATCATTATAATCACATAATTGGTGATATATCAAGAGAGCTGGTATGGCTTCGCTGGTTTAACATTGGGCAGAACAATCTAGGTTCACTGGGTTCATTAAAAAATTTGAGGGTTTTGGAACTCTTGAAGGAAAAAGATAATTCTAAACAGTTTTTAGAAGAACTGTGGATGACTGACAGTGATGTAAGTGTCTTTTAAATTGCTTAAAGCTTTCCTTCAATATATATATATATATATATGTTGTCTATCCATCTCATGCATAATTTTCTGCAGGCTCCTGTGCAATTAAGAGAATTGGTTATTTCTGAATGCTATAATTTCCAAAGATTTCCAAAGTCGATAGCATGTCTTAAGAGTTTGAGAAAACTAGTTCTGAGTAACAGTTTTGGGAACAAGATGAGGAGCCTGCCCGATGAATTTTGCCTTCTCCAATCTTTGGAGCACCTAGAGTTATCTGGGTGTCGAGAGCTATCATCACTATGCAGCAGTTTTGGCCGCTTGAGAAACCTGAGGCATCTTGATTTGTCCAACTGTGAGGTATTGAGGATGTTGCCAGTTTCTTTTGAGAAGCTCACACTCCTGCAACACCTTAACTTAGGGGGATGTTCTAAACTCACCTTAGAGTCTAACAGTCTAGAAAATATGATGAAGCTTGAGTATTTGGACCTTTCCAAATGCGAGCTAATAGAAGAGTTGCCTCGTCACATCACAAATCAAGCGTCCTTGAGAGAACTCTATTTAGGTGATATCTGCAGGTTAAGGGAGATACCATTGAACATCACTCAGCTGAGCAAGTTGCGAGTTATGGAGATCGGGAGCGAGTTGCTCACAAGTTTGCCGACATCTCTGGGAGATTTGTCCTCCTTGACTACTCTTATGATTTGCAAATGTCCCAAGCTAAAATGTATACCAGACTCTCTGGGACATCTTAATCTCTTAGAGTGTTTAGAGATATTCAGTTCAGGATTGCAATCTCTACCAAAATCAGTTAGGCAGCTGAATAATCTTCGAAGACTGCATATTGCTGAGTGCCCAATCAGCCGATTGGACCTCTGGGCGGCGCCGTCTACTTCTTCTCTCTGCAGCCTTAAGCAAATAAATTTGTCACAAACAGATGTGTCCAAGATTTTCATCCCTCAGGACTGTTGTCCCGGCCTTGAGATTCTCTTCCTTGACTATAATAAACATCTAACGGAGATAGAAATTCTACCAAATACAGTGAAGGAAATAAGATTGCTAGGCTGTAAAATGGTGAGGAACATATGGGGTATTCATGGTCTGGTAAACATTCGACGTCTGGAGATAACTGGCTGTCCCAAGTTAGATGCGCTTCCCAATTTAGCGCGATTATCTTCTCTCCGAGTATTTAAACTCGAAGGTTGCTACAGAGTTAAGAAAATACATGGTTTGGAACATTGCAGAGCATTGGAGGAGCTGAGAGCAGAAACGAGGTGGAAGGAGGCGGGCATAAAAAGCTTGGAGCGTATGGAAAGATTGAGGATTGCGCATTTCACAGCAATCAGCAGATCAGCTGTTGAAGGTTGCATTCAAAGCATGAAGGTAATAGTTTATAGACATTTAGAATTCCAATTATTTTCAATTCATTGCGCATTGACTGAACGTTGTGCGTGGAATTTGTAGAAATGGCCAGACGAAATTATAATATGTACGCGGGCAGTCTGTGATGCGGGTTCATTTGCAAATTTTGTATTTAATTATCTCTTTGTCATTGGCTCCAACGATAACCAGAATACGAGTTCCAATGCCCATGGAACTCTGGTATGTTTTGTTGTGGAATGTCAATCTCCTAAAGCGAATTTGGCCTTATCGGGTGATAATATAGTAATATCTTCAGCGGAGATGGAGAGGGGTAAATGGGCATGGATAGCTCTGTTCTCAGAAGGTTCCAGGGGGCACACAACAAAGAAATATCGAATAGACGTATTCCCTTCAGAATTCCTTTCCAGTATCGAAGGATTACCTTCCATCTCCATTCGAAGAAAGCACGGAGTAATCCCGTTAACCTCAATCCCACAAATGCCGGAAGGCATGATGAACAGTATCCCTTCATATGAAGTGGAAATACCGTATGTTGCGAGGGGAGAAACAGGGAGACTCACGGAGGCTTTCAAATTCTTATGGCAGACTGTACCAAATTAATATTGTTTTATTGGGTATGAAATAAAGAAAAAAAACATATCTTGTTCATGTGTTTTCATTCTATAAATAGCATTTACATAATTTTATATTTGGTTTTTTAATTGTAATATTATAAATAGTATTAGATAATTTAAATATATTTATATACAAGATATCGGAAATATTTTTATTTCTGTTTTGATATTTTTAGATAAATATTTTTATTTATAATTTAAATAAATTATGTGTTATTTAATTTCTTAAAATAAATAATTTTTCTAATTACATTTTTTATTGAATTTTCTTTTTTTTTTAATTTTAAAAAAGTCAAATAAAAATCAAATAAATAATTTAATTATTTATTTAATTAAACTATACTCTTAATCTTTTTACTATATATATTTACATTTAGAACAAGTAATAACAATTATTTTTATTTTTATTTTAAAATTCATATATTTCATATATTTATATTTATTATTAAATATTAATGCTTTAATGTGTAAATAAGTGTCAAATATAAAATAAAAGGTAAATATTTTGTCAACCATTTACAGTCCACCCCTTGCTATATTGTTTTGATAGATTAAAAAATGTTTTTTTTTTATTATTATTATTTTAGGAAAATATTAATAAAATATTATACTAAAAAAAAAAAATTTAATATATGTGATAAATTTTCATAACTCTAAAATTGAATATTTAAAGTTTATATTTAAAAATAAATATTTAATTTAAAATCTTAAGTTTCTTATATCAACTTGAATTATATATTTGTATATGAAATATTTAAATGATATTGTAATATTGTACAATATATCTTCAAAATTTTAAAATTGATAAAAAAGTTACTATCTAAAAATAAATATTTAATTTATAATCTTAATTTTTCCATGCTAAATGTTTTGGTGTATATTTAAATGATATTGTAATATTGTACAATATATCTTCATCATTCTAAAATTGATAAAAAAAATACTATCTAAAAATAAATATTTAATTTATAATCTTAATTTTTCCAAGCTAAATGATTTGGTGTATATATTTTACAATAATGGGATTGATTCAAGTTAATTGTGTAATTTGTGGAAATGAATGAGTGGAAGCATAAAGGTATGCTCCACTTGTGAGACAAGACACAAAAATGAATCTTGGGAGGAAATTGTTATTCAACACTTTTTAATTAAGGTTATTCTTTGAATGAAGCTCCTTCATTTGAAGTTACAATGTTTGACACATGTAAATAGGTTTCAAATGAAGGGGGTTGGGTGTTTGGTTGGAATGAAGATCATTTTTCAATTTATTAATATTCCAATCCAAAATACCTATAACAGAGGGCCTTTGACCAAATAAATATCAATATAAGGTGCTTAGTTTAAAGGCCCTCAATTGAACCATCAACTTTTGTTTACTTGATTTTTAATAAAAAATTATCATTTCGGACAAGGTTTTAGTAATCAAAGAAGTCACCATGACATGAGCCTTTGTAGGATCTCAAAGTAAGGTTTTTGAAGCATATAATTTGTAATATATTTTATTTTCTATTTTATAGTGAACACATAATTTTATCAAACATAAAGGTTTGTGTTCAACATCCATTAAAGAATTAGAAAAAAAATCTAAAAAATATATTCTCACTTTATATTGATGTCATTGTTTAAAAAATATATATAAACGTATGAAATTGTAATAGAGGCACTATTCATTAAAAACCTTTATTTAAAAATACTATAAATTATAAGAAATAAGTTATTAACATTCTTTTTTAAATGCCAAGATTATACAATTGGAAAATGCCATACTAAAATCATAATGCTCTCTAATGGCATTATGAACAAATTTGTTATGTGGACCGATTACAGCCACTCCAAAATCATCAAATAGAAGAAAAAAAAGGCAATAGGGACCAGAATGTGAATGACAAGAACAATGAAGAGCTGAAGGATAAGGACTAGGAAGAGTCATTTGATGCCCTCCTCAAATATTGGATTTTGATATGCTAGCCTTGGTGGTTAGGTTTTTTTTTCTCTTTCATTTCCTTAGTTTCTCTGTTTTGTTGGGTTTGCATGTCCTTTATCTGTTTGATCGAGCCTACATGCCCAACTAATGTTTCTTCATTATTTCTTATGATGTTTCACAAACTTGTGGGGATAGGGCCCTTTCCCTATTTATTTAATAAAAAACAAATGTTTAAAAATGAGATATTATTTTTAATTTTTTTAAAAACATATTATTTAAAATTCACACATGAAATGTCAAAAATCGCTCTAGTTCAAATATTCCTCAAATTCCTAATATTTTGTTTGTTCTAAGTGACAAAAATAAAAATAAATACTAAAAATGGTGAGTATTATCAATTTACATTAAATCTAGTGTAGCTAAAACTCACATAACTCAATAGATACACTTAGATCCACTATTAAGAAAATTAAAGGGACATGCTATTACTTCATTTACATGTCAACCTAGGGATGTATCTTCTTGGCATGGTTTCAATAATATATATATAGCTATAGAATCATAAGGGTTGAAATTCTAGAGTTGTGTATAGCGAAATATAATTGAACCTACACAATAAGTAAATACTATTGCTTAATGAAAAAATAATTCTATAACTTTTTCAGCACAAAGGTGTGGGCGAGAAAATCATTAATTTGAGAATACAGGACTATAGAAAGATGCAAATATTAGCATTTAGACTCATCCATCATTTTTACCAATTTGTGCAGGAAACATGGGACAATTTAATCCCCGAGTTGCAAAGGAAAGAGCCTTGTGCTCTATTTATAATTTTATAGCCATACCTGAGAGAAAACACAGGTACATGGATGTTGGCAAGGAAAAAGGAATTGAATGGGTACCTCTCACCTTTCAACCATCGATGCTTCTCTACTCAGTACCACATTGGATAGGGGGGAAGAATGAGGAATGTGAGAAAGCTGAGGTTATTAGAATGGCAAGATTTGCATGCTATGGAGGTTTTTATTTGAAACAAATCAAAGGAGTGGATGTTGTCATAGATCTCAAGGAATTCACTTTGCACTACAACCACTAGCTATAGTTGATTTGCATGAGGACAAGCAAATGGGTAGTTGGGGGCAATGATGACTCTAGTTATTAGTTAGTTGTGTTGCCAAAAAGTGTAGCCTTTGACACTTTTCACTCATTTGGACCCTTACGTATAGATTTTGGACCATTTTCAACCTCTTTTTACCCTGTTCTAAGCTTGTGCCAAGGTGTTGTAAGATGTTGCAAAACATTTTCACACTCTCCTAGGCTTGTCATCACGAAATCATCCCCTTATTATGCTATAATGACCCCTTAATACACATATAAGTCCTATCTTAGTGTGTTTTGATGAGACAATCCCGACAAGAAACAATAATCATAATTTAATTCCCGACGTTCAATAAAAATTGGCCAAGTGGAATAGGTCGCCACCTTGGGCTACCTAGTCCCATGTGGCATAAAATTCAATTTTAACCTAAATTTCTTTTAGGATTTTGTCTCTAAAACCCTAAGGTCAGCCTGTATGGTGTTATTTTAGGGAAATTAGAGCACAACTTGTATAAATAAGCCTAAAAACCCTAATTTCTCATAAGACACACTCATTATTCACAAATCTTCACTCCTCATTCACTCCTTCTCAAGCAAGCTAGGGTTTGAGCATTCTAGGTCAACAAGACATCTTTTCTTAAGCATTCAAGGGTTGATTGCTGCAACAACACAAGATCACTCATCATGTGGCAAGGTAACTCACTCCATTACTTCATGTTCATACTTCATTACACTTTCTATTCATTTTGGTTTAGTTACCTAAAAGGGGTTTGACCAAGGCAAACCCCTAATTCCTAACAATCAACATTTTTCTCCTTCTCTCCTTGTGTGTTTACAAATTTAGGTACTTTGAAGATCATTGAAGGCTTTGAAGACTTCTTGAATACCTCTCCTTGCTTGCAAAGTACAAACATACCCCAAAAATCACTTTCAAGCCCAAATATCAGAGTTTTAGAAGCATACAACTATGAAGAACCAAGGTGCAAACCGAGGGCTTCCATTTCCCCTTTGGAAATCCTAGAAATCTTGAAGAGGACTAAGTCGCCAATAATGGAGACCTAGTCCCACTAGATAGGCCTTTCTATGATTTTCACATTTTCAGACACCCATTTGGCAAAAACAGGCTATGGACTAGTTTTCTCAAATCTGGGACTAGGTCACCCAGATTGGCACAAGTTTCCCTTTTAGCTTCTGTAGCATTTTCATCAGCACTCCAGACCTTCACAGATCCTTCTTCAAATTCTAGGTGCACACATTCTACCACTTTCATTTTTTGTTTAGTTTAGTATACATTCTTAGGTCATTTTGTACATGTTTCCATATAACATTATGTTTTCCAACACTTTGCATTTTCATAGTTTAGCATCAATAAATCATTCAACTTTTAGTTTATTACACTTAGACACACACATCACAAACCCCCATCTCCCCCTTTGAATGAACCCTAAAATGAAAAGGTGTGAAAGAAAGACCTCTTTCCTCTTAGGTGCAAAACCCTAGAGGTGTAAAGGTGCATCTTTCCCCTCTTCTTTTTTTGGTGGTTCATTAGTTAAATATAATATTTTTATGCATCTTAATAGAAATTATCAGACACTTATCTTATACATATTATTACACTAGACTATCTTTTATGCTAATTTTACAAACCTAAACTTGATTTGAAGTATATGGAATCCATATGGTTATGATGTGTTGGTTATTGCATAATTAATGTGTGAATATGTATGAATTTTAATGGATATGTGTGCTTAACTATGGTTATTAGTATTGTGTATATTTTTTATGAACTAACTCTTTGTAGCCAAGGATCCAAAGGAGGTAGACTGTAGCCCGCAACAACTGTGAAGTGCAACCCGTCACCAAAGGAGTCTCCAAATAGCAGAGTAGTGGAGGTTCCAAAATAAGTTGAGAGTAGTAATTACAATATGGAGTCACTTATTAAGGATGATTGTGAATCATCACACCATTTAATAAAGATGCTAAAGGAGAAGAACCCTATTACAGTTAGGATTCTAACATGACTGATTCAAGCAATCCATGTTCTAGTTCTTGTTGCAGCAGATTCATACTTCTATTTGGACTCTTCTTCATTTTTTAGTTATAGTTTAGATTGCTTAGTCTTTATCACACTTTGATATATAGGGAGTGGAAATTTATGATTTTAGTTTAGAGGACCATGTTTTAATAAACTCCCTCATGACTATATGTATGGCTCAGTGGTTGAGGTATTGAGCCTGAGTTAGTTAATTATTTAGTAGAAGATATAGATATCAAATATCTCCAGTTAGTTTGTTTTCTTACACACAATGTTTATTGCTTGATCATGATTTCATGAATAAGATATTACAAAAAAATCTTATGTGATATTATGTGTTATGCAATGAATGATTTTGAGTTATTATAATCGTGTTAATCTAAGAAGCTAGATTTGGGTTAGATCAGTGGAGACAGTCACTTGAGCAAGGGCCACTCAAAGTAACTATCCCTCACTTCATTTTTTGTATATTTATTTATGTTATAATAGTCATTTCATAAGTGCATGTTGTGTTAAGTAGATTCCTTGTATTACAATTGTAAATGGATTCATGAATTTTTTTGTTTCATATTCATGCTTTAGTTTTTTTTAGCTTGTTGTACTCTGGAGTATAGATTTAGTTAATTGTATTGGTTAAATTCCAACATTCATTCCCTAATAGTGTACTAGTCATAGTATTATGTTGTAGGATCTCGTAGCAATAGTATCAACATTAATTTTCATTACTATTATGTAGTTTATGATTTTTCAACATGTATAACACCTTTGCTAGGATGACATAGATAGTCCCAAGTCTCTGAAAGCCCATACAGTGCCAATATCATCACAAGCTTACTAGCCTTGTTCGATAACTCAATGGAGTTCTTTCCAAAGGTTCAAGTGGATTGTTCAACTAGGTTTCCCCTCTAAATTGTGTGATTGACACCAAGTTTACTAGACACTAGTAGGGACTCTACAAAGGTCACTTCACACATCTTGGAATAAAAGTGGGTGTGTGTTACATGATGTAAAATCCCATTGTTGTACATTCACAAAAATATTTCCTCTTGGACCATGTGCTAACTCTCACTCCACTATGTCTAAGGAGACCATTGCAGTCTTAATAGATGGTTGGATATCTTTCATATTTTTCAAGTATAACTTGTCTATTATGTGCATTCATTAATAATTAAATACTAGATTTTTTGTTTCACTAAAATTATTTTATTATTTTATAGGTTTTTATTTTTTAAAGTTGATGTTTAATTTTTTTGAGATTCCTATTTTCATTTTATTTGTTATGATTTATGGTAGTAATTTTCACTACTAATGCATATTAATATCTATGATTAGTGGTATGGCATACATACATCATTCCAAGTGTAAATAAAGCTTGAATTTCTTATTACAAGATCATAAATTGTCACCCTTGATAATTTCACACTATGTTTTGCTCTCGCTAAGTGATTGGACCTAATTGTACACCTAATTTCCTAATTACGCACCCCTAGCCTATTTTAACATTTATCAGGAAATCAAATTTGCAAGATCCAAGTACACATAATATTTTTCCCCTAGCACTTTGGATCTTGAAAATTGAGGGATCTGGACTAGGGCATCCTTGTGCCCTAGCCCCCTTAATGTGGCCCCAAAATTCAAAGTGTTGGTGGTAGTAATTTAATATGTGAAATTAAAATTCTAGTTATCAACTATTGGGATTTAATTTTCAAGAAATTAGAGCAATTTCATATACGTAATATTTTTACAACTCTAAGATATAGAAGAAATTATTGAGAAAATTTATTGAGCTAAACACTTCAAGATCAAGTCAAGAGGAATCAAGAGAAAAATTTAGACATTTATTACAACATTTTATCATCAAAGCATCATTTAATTTTTTTTTTGAGTTTGTTCATGTTTATGCATACATTTTGTTTGTGAGTACTAACACTTGTAGGTCTTCAAAGTAAGCCAAGCCAACTTGCAATCAAACCTTGAGGAGATGTGCATGACTTTAGTCTTTCAAGGATATCATATCTAAGTGGTGAGTTGCATCTAATTGTTGATTCATCATTCATTTATCATTTAGCCTATATCCCTTAAAAGGATAAGCTCTCTTTATCATCAATTTTTCCAATGTGGAGGTGGAAACACCAACAGTAGGTTCAACTTAGGAAAGCCCCTATATGGCACAACCCTTCCTCTCCTTTTGAATGTGTAGGTACAAATTTGAAGAGGATTGAAAGAATATTTGAAGATAATTCACTCATTCATGCATTCAAGTCCAACTTTACAAGATACAAAAACTACAATATCTCATTAATAGATGAATATTCGAAAGGAAGAAGCTATAGATTGAGGACTTGAGGACTATAAAAACATATTATAGTTTCAAACACCTAGACTCAAGAATCCTTACGCCCTATTCCATTATAAATTAGCTCAAATTTGAACTCCAAGTACACAATACTCTTCTCTCTTCAGATTTGGTCTCAAAATTTGACTTCACAATTTTACTGTTATATAAAGATCATATTTTTAGATTAGGTCTCATAGTTTCATTAATCAAAAAAAAAAATCAATTCCAATCAATTTCTAAAGCATTAAAAGATCAAATCTAAGGTTGGTTGACTCACCTTCCAAGTTGGAATTCAATCTAATTTCCTTGTCAATTTACATCATAATGTTCTTTGAAAGAGGATTTATATTGGTGATCTGTGCATTAGACCTAGGATCCATTTTTGAATAAAACACCCATCAAATATTTTCTATGATGTAGTTATATACACTTCAATTTCTTCAACATATACTACAAATTCCTTGAAATGAACCTACACTTTATACATTCATATTGTGAAGAATAACGTGAATTGATAGTTAGTTTGGATAATTTCCAACTACATTTTAAAAAAAATTTAAAGACAATGTGCCAGCTTTTAAGGATGTATTTATTTGGTATGTGGTAGTGGATTACGGGTTATATGGCGATGAGGAAAGTTACCCTTTTTGTTGGATGGCTAATGAATGGGAGACATGGTTCTATATGCATAATAAATTAGTAATTTATGATCCAAACTTAGGACATCATCATAACCAGCCTATTTGGCATAAGCAAAGTAATTTCAAGGTTGGTTCTAATAGATTCTTCAAATGGTTGGATTGTGCCATGATTATAATGCAATAGTTTTTCTCTTTTTCTTCTTACAATGCCTCATTAGGTTTTCCTCTTCCTAAGATGACCCTATCTGATCATTTCCCCATATAGTTTTCTATTGAATGACAAGAGGGCTCTGTGTGCCCTTGTAAGTCCCAATTTTTTTAATACTTCATTGATGAAACATCAGCTCACATTAGCCCACATCAAGAAGTTTTGGAACTTGCAATGTCATCCTACTCAACCAGTCGATGGATTGCTTCAAGGTAGAATCGTGATATCCAACACACCTCATGCTTTCTTCATATTTATGCTTATTAGTTGGCCATATTTTGATAATGTTCATATCAGGCCACCACCTTGTATATTTTTTGTGGCACAAAGGCACTAATTGCCAATCCAGTCTCTTCTACTATACAAGTTTGAGTTGTGGATCTTAGATAGGAAAAGAAAATTTCCAATAATAATTATGTGAAAGGAGCTCAGATGAAAGCTAGAATGCATTGGCTTAAATTTGGTGATCATTCCTCTAAAGAGTTTTCTCATCCCCTTAGATCATGCCATACTTTTTAGGGAATAAAGAAAATAAAAGAAGTTCAATAGGTGGTTAGAGAATTGCTCGAGATTCTCTAGACCTTTTGCAAACATTATGAGAAAGTCTTCAATACTTAGGATTATTACTCAGAGTGTGAAAATGCCTTACACGAATGTCTTCAAGAAGTTCCTTATCAACTCTCTTCCACCCAAAACACCTTCAATGAGAAATTTCTCTCCAGGGAAGATCTTAAGGAGTTTTTTAGTTCTATGATAAATGACAAAGCTCCCAAGTGTCATGGGTTTCCCTATGAGTTTTACAAAGTCCTATGGGATTGTGTCAAGTTTGACCTTCACAAATTCTATCTTGAAGCTTTTCATTCTCAATATTTAAGAAAAAATATTAACAAAAGGAAAAATTAAATTCATACCTAAAGCTAGAAATTGTAAAGACTTTTGCAATTGGTAGTTGATTACACTACTTAATCTTTCATAGAAAATCATAGCCAAAGCTTTAGCTCTAAAAATCCATCATCTCCTTCCTTAGATTATTAGTATTAAGGAAATGAGTTTCATCAAATCTTGAAATAGCCTAGGTAATATTATTTTTGTTTGAGAAGGTATGGAATGGGATCAATGCTCTTAGCAAAGTGACATCTTCTTAAAAATTGATTCTACCAAAGCCTGTGATCACATAGAATTGCCCTTTATTATTTCCATGCTTTAGGCTTTGGGGTCTGCATTGATATTCATTCAAATGGTCAACATGATTTTGTAGATGATTCTACTTTCATCTCTATTAATGACTATTAATCTCATGTTTTTGGCCTCTTTCATGTTGAACACACCCAAAGACTAAGAGGGGAGTGAATCAATCTTATCAAAAACTCAATCCCTTTTGTAACTTAAATCTTTCAACACAATTTACAAAAAAACTTTAAACAAAATAGTAACAAAGAAGGATATAGTAATTTGAATCTTTAGCAAGTTCAACAATTCCTAGAAATAAAAGATAAAAATTCTAATTCTAACCAGGTCAACAACAAACAAAGATGAAGCAAAGAATACACATGCACAAGATAATACCATATTTATGTGTAAAACCCAATGAGGGAAAAGCCATGAGGAGAGTTAACTCACAATATAAAGGCTCATTGCCAAAAAGCACTTGAAAATCAAGGCTCACTACCTCAATGAAAGATACAAAGGACTTTTTGAACTAAAGCAAACACCACTTCAAGAGAAAGATACAAGAACCTAATGAGATTCACTATCTCAAAGCAGGATACATAAATATTTAGATAAAAGTTATAATATTTGTCAACATAAAACTATGTTGAGTGAGGCGTTTAAGCACATTTGATCTTACTTTCACATAATCACAATTCTTTTACAAGATCTTCAAAGAAAATCCACACTTTATTGTTCACACACTTACATATACATATCCACATTGTTGCATATGAAATTATCTTGCATTTATATCCACCACAACTCTTCAAAACTTCAATTAGGTTGGCCATGAAGAAGATAAACAATGAATTCAATAGGTCAGCCACATAAACATAATATGGTCATATCCTAAGGATAGAGAGGACCAAAATAAAACTTATAAATATTCAAATGTGATCCAAAATAATTCACATGTTGGTGCACATCAACCTAAGTTGGCATGAAGGAAACATGCAAATAAAACATGAAGCACATAGCCAGTCGACCCAAAAGAATACTTCCAATTGAATTAACTTGATGTGGCCTCAAACAAGATATTTCAGGACCCAAATCTATCATAACACATCTTCAATTGTTGGTGCAAACCCCCAAGCAAACAATGCAAGGAAAGGAACAAGCCTTGTTGGCTAGATATCCATAAATGACCCAGAAAGCCAACTCAAGACATAATGTAGCACTAAAGAAGCTAAAAAACAATGTGTGGATCACATGGGGATGTTATATGAAAATACAACAACACTTCCAACCATTTCTTTCAAAATTTCATACCATGAATAGCCACAACACACCAAACAAGAACAAAAAAATTTATTCAAGAAGCACATAATGCATAATCAAAAGATACAACAACAACAAATCAAATTGTGAACCACAACAACACATGAAATTAGAACTGGGACATTGCATAGAAATTCAAAGAACACTCACCAAGCTGCAAGATTAGAGACATCAATGTAGAGCAATGTGGAGCATTTGTAGACAAACAACAACATTGCCAACCTTCTACAACTCACAAAAACCTCCTTGGCAACACAAGCCACAAGACCATATCTTTAATAGTAGAGGAATGTGAATCATTCTCGCAAGTAGTTTTCAAAGAAACTTCATGAATCATAAACACTTAAGCTACTTGTGTAGGCCAAGACTTTCTTTCAGCAACACATGCTTAATTAGGAACAATAAAAGAGAACATAAGACATACTATAGACCTCTGAAAACATCTCTCCACTGTCAATAATTCTTCTAATCCTCATTTGAATATATCATTGAGAAACCAACTCTACTAGCATCAACAATGCACTAGATACAACTTTTCTTGACATACAACTAGGCATGACATCCAAACATGAACTTCAATAACACCATCCTATAACAATGTTAGATCAAACTAAATTTGACATCCAACCATGAAATTCAACATCACACCTACTAACTGGTACAACTACTACAACAATCTTCTCAAGTGTTGTCAACCAAGGGAAATAGATGCAAACAATCTCACCTACTTCTCAAGTGCTAACATTAAAGAAAGTCACATACAATTCACCAAGTGTTGCCAACAGCCACTACCATCAATCTCACAAATATATGTAACAATATCTACCAAGTGTTGACATAAAAAATAACCAATAATTAGTGTTTGACATCAATGACAACCATTGCCAATATTTCACTCTATCTGACAAGGGTGTCCTTTGGCATCTTCTCTATATTTTCTCATTGTTGAAGGCTTTGAATATCTCTTGGCCCACTTTGTCTCTATGAGCTAGTCATGGGTGTTTCTTGGCCTGGGTTATTGGATCAGCTTGTCAATGGTTATTTTTTTATGACTCTTTCTTCACTCTTTTGGAAGAGGAGAAAAATATCAAGGAGGTGTGGATTAATCATGGGGAAGTTTTCATATTTTTGGGAATTCATTTTTTCAAGCCTTAACAGTGACACTTTGGAACACAATCCTTACCATAATTGAAAAGGAGCTTGCTTATTGGATTATTAATCCCCTCTCCTTAGTGGGAATGTTTTTAAATTATTGCAGCTATGCATGTGTATTATTCTTCTTGTTGGGCTCCTTTCAAGGCTTCTTTCTTGAAGCTTGAGAAGCTTCTTCATGATTTTCTCTAGGAATCCTTCGATAACCACAAGGGTTTCCATAGGGTGGTCTGGGATTTTTCTTACATTCTTCATGAATCTGGTAGGCTTAGGATTTTCTATACTCAATGTTAAGGATTATCCCTTTATGTTAAATGGATCATTCATGCCCTTTATGGAAAGGAAGCTTCAAAGATTATTCTGCAACATTACATCTCTCTAGGCTATTCATTAATCAACTTTCCTAGAAGGGGATATGATTTTAAAAATTTCTTCTCATGAAAGAGTTTATTTATATCTTTGTTACCAAAAGCATTTGGTATTCTTTGGAGGTCGTTAAACCTTGGATCTAATGGGTTGGTTCTAGCTTTAGGGATGGGATTTCCTTTAACAAACACAATATCGGATGGTCTCCCCTTTTGTATTTTCAAGGTCTTCCTTTAGCCAAATTTCCCTAGGTTAATGCCTTACAATTCCATAAAAAAGGCATTTAGAGCCCTCAATATTTATTTTCTAGAGCTTCCATGAGTTTCATGTCATGGGAAGAGATCTTGAGGCCCAATTCCACCTCTCTTATCTAGATCGAGAGACTTATGAAATGTTTATAACTTTCATTTCAATGGAGATTCTACATAAGGCTGGTGTTTATTCTACCAAACCATGGTGGAAAGAATGGAACTAGAGTTGTGATATTGCTTTCTATAATTACAAATTGCATTTTGGGTACCACTAGCTTTCTTCACACCTTCTAGTGGTGCCTAGTTTAAATCAGATATGGAACTTGTAGTCTCTAGTCTCTTCTTGGAAACACAAGTTTATCAATATATGGTTGACTATTTTTGAGTCTTGTTGAGTGTTGATGCCAAAATTTAGCAAGGTAACAGCCCTTTGTGGGAAACTCAGCTTTAGGGGGGACCTATTGTGCCAAACTGAGTAACCTCTGAATTTTAAAGAAGTCGGCTTCTTCTATAATTGGGGTTTTAAATGGGAAAAGGAAGCAAATATAATATAAAATGATCTAACTAGGGTGATGCGTCGAGATTTAGATTTTAGGCACGATAAATATATTTTGGGGATACAACTTAAGGGCTTGATGGGATTCATTATATGATATAAAATAAAATTCATACACATTTACTAGAAAGAAGATTCAAAGACATGGTCTAAACCAAAAAACTTGTATTAATTTATAGAAGTCAGTGAATGAAAAATCTAGTACAATAATGGCACGGTAAAACTTATCAAATATCGAAGAAAATATAAAGGTCGAATAATGGCACAAGACCTGTGACTTATTTAAAATAATCTAATAAAGCAATGAAAGTCCTAATTCTTCTATCAATCCTTCTGTCGAAATCTAAACACAAGTTGGAACTCTTGGAACCCACTCACTGAAAGAAGACATAGTATCTATAATGGAAACCTGGCTTGATGAGCAAGCAACAAGAAATATTCTCTAATTATGAGCAATGATGTATTAGCAATGATTTTTCCCTGGCCATTACAATAGAAAAAATTCAAGCCATGAACGAGGTCATCCAAAGGTCGGATTCATCCCCTATGAATGATGGTAGTGGTCCCAACAGACTAGTGCATTGACACGTGCAATTCACTCATGGAAATAGTTACAAAACATGGTAGTTGGTGATGATTTTTCTCCTGTTTGGTTCTCCTTTGCAATGAACCCTTTGGAAGATCGCATGGCAAGTGGTCGAGTCCCGAAACTAATAATTTCCCTTGGGCGATGAAGAACTTGTATTGCGAAGACACATGGAGGTCTGCAGCATACCGCACTAAAGGTGGGGTCTCCCAAGAAATGTGTGTGAACTGATGCTACATGGTGAGTGATGCAAAGAGGCTTAAAATTTTGTGAATGGCTGACAAGTGGCAGAATTGGCACAAGATTTTGTGAAAGGAGGCCAATATTACCTTTTTCTTAATGAGGGCACGATTGATACTTAAGCAAAATAAACTCACCCGAAGGGAGCTTGATTATTTTATGTCCATAGCTTCTAGCGAATTATTAGGGGTGTTTCTCTTGCAGAATGAGGAACCCAAAAATTTATGGTTTGTAGACCAAAGACCTATCCATCGAGAGGTGTGGTTAGAGCTCCAAGAGGGTGGTTTGTAAAGGTTTCCATTCATCTTTAGATGGGGGCAATAAGTCATGAATAATTTCTTGCACTCCATGTAGCTCGATCACTTCCTTGTAAGGCAACGCTGATGACATATCGACCCATGACTCGAGTTGGAAAAGAAGACGTGTGATCAACTGAGTGATGATTTTAAAATCTTCCGCCGAAAGGGGCTGGTTGAAATTTTGCAAGGTAGACACATCCCGTTGCTTTTCCTCAATCCTCACTGTAATATGCTCCACTGTAACCACTGATTCATTTTCAAGGAATGGAGAAGGTAAGCCCATCTGATCTAGGTGGGCGAACTTGGCCCACATGCTATTCATGGTTTGATCCAACCTAATGACACATTCGCTGGCATGAAGGATAACTATATGGCAATGGATCACCTCGCTAGTTGTCTTAGCAACGACCCTTCAGTCTTCAATCCCTACATTTTCCAAGACTTCATCTGGGACCATATATAGTTTATCCAATAATTGCTTGTCCTCTAGAACTCTTGTCGTGATGGACTGAGGAAATTTTATGATCGCTTCATGAACCCCTCTGTTAAGACCTACTGCCTTTTCCATAAATTAGAATGTTGGCTACAGTTAGGCAGAAGGCCTTCACTCTTTCCCAATATGAGATGTGTATTTGCTGGGCTATTTTTAGGAGGTTTGTTTGATCGATCGAGGATAAGTTTGAGTCCTTCAATAGGGCAATCTCCTCATCCATTTGTTCTATATTATGTGGGAGCTCCGCAACCCTTTGGTTTGTTGTGGTGAGTTTCCCTTGTAGGATCCGTGACTCTGTGAGCCAGCTAACCTCGGCTCGCTCCTTGTTTGTCACTTCTTGCTCCACTATAGACTTAAGTTCTACAATCCCATTCTCCAATTGAGCCCAACAGATCTAGAAATTTGTATCCTTTTGTTGCATCTATTCCTCTAATCAACGAGATTCCTCGTCTTTCTATTGCATGTCCAACCCCAATTTTTCCAATTGGTCTTGATACTCCTAGTTCTTGCACTACAACTCAGTGACTAGATTGGGATGGGGTGACTGAAGCCTCGCAAGTTCTTCTCGTATATTTGCTTCTTCTGTCTCCCTCTGCTATGATAGGTGTTTAAATTCAACCTCCATAGCTTTTTCCTTGGAGAGCAATATGTCAACTCTATCCTTTAGTTTTTTTATCTCCTCCTTTTTGTTGAGCTGGTGACTCGACTTAAGAAAGCTAGTGGTCACTACCCATTGTGTTTCCTCCATGAGCTCCACCTTATCCTATGGTTGGGCTATGCTCAAGTCAAGCCCCATGGTGTACAATTTTTAATCATTCGACTTCATCTCTCCTTGTGGTTTGCTAACAATTGGGAACATAGTCACAAATGTAGTGACTGTTGAGCCTCATGGAAAATAGTATTTATCTTTGGCTCTGTTGGTCTCTTGGCATCTTTATCTTTTCTCTTTTGGGTTCTGATCGCTTGTTCTTGTTTAGTTTTATCACCTCCCAACAAGAATTCAATGGGTGATCTGATGAGTTCGCTTGTGAAAGTTGCACCGGGAGGAAGGGAGAAAGGAAATGAGAGGAAATCAATCTTGGGTGACTTCTTCTTTGGAATATTGAAAGTATGTGGTGAGAAAGGAGGGATAATCCAATAATCCAATTGCAAACCAGAAGGGCCCAAAGAGAGTGGAGTCATGATGGTCTTCGTTTACTAGGAAGGGTGGATCAACTTAGATATTGTTGTGGAAGGGGTAGAGTGTGTGATGCTCTAGGACATGGAGTGGGCCAACGAAAATGGTGTGAGGTTCCATGGAGGAGTAAGGGAAAATGGGGCCGCATGAGAGAACTGTGTGAAACCCCCCACAATCATTGAGGTAGAGGTTGAAATGCATTGGTCAATGCATGAGACAAGAGTTGTCACGGATACAATAGGGGCAATCAATGTTTATGAAACTAGAGAAGAGGGATCAAAAGATACCTATGGTGTGAATGGTTGTGGTTCTTGATTTTTTTCTAGCTCTTCGCTTACGTCTGGGTCATGTGGAAATTCTCCAGAAAGTGCCTCAGTTCGCTGCCACTTTGATGGTGGTGGGTTGTCAACCACAACAGTTTTAAATTATTTTGGTGAGGTTGCCAGGGTCCTCCTTGCTATCCAGGTGTGAGTCAATGAAGACCTTGCACTTGATATATTGACCTATACATTGGAGGAAACCTTAGTAGGTTGTTTCAATGCCTTTCCCCTTTGGTACGCCGAGTTGTCCTATATTTTTGCTTCTGGTTGAGCCCCTTCATCTGACTGCAACTCAGCTTCCTTGAAACTGGAATCCTTTTCACCACTCTCGTTAGAATTTGGGTGTTCATTTTTCCATAATTTTTCAAACTTGTCATCCATCTCTAGGTTGTTATAGGGAGCCTTAGTTTGCTGGGTTTCTCTGTAGTAAATCCAGAAGTTATTGATCTTCTTTGACTTCCAGTCATAATTGTTTAGTAGATCATTGCATAAGGTAGTTCCCATCTTTCTTGTTTTATCATACGACCGAGTTGGGTAGTAGAATCTTAGCCAGGGTGGTCGACCATCTTCGGCGGGAATGTAGGCTAAGTCAATAATACATTCATCTACATCTGAAACTGGATTCTGACACTTTTCCCAGTAAGGTCGAGGACAATGCGTTACCTTGAAAAATTTGTTTGGCAGGTCATCGTCAAGGTTGTAGTTCCACTTTTCACATATCCATACCAGCCCAAGATGAGCTAGCTTTGCCTCCAATATGTCATGAGTCTTTCTCTTAGCTATGACCATAGTTTTGAAGCTTATTGGTGGATTAAAAAATCCCTTCTTAATTGCCTTCCCACTGCAAAAGGTATCATTGATTATTGAAACTTGGTGGAAAACCTCCAGTGCCAATACCTGGTCTATAAGACATGATGGAAGCCGGAAGGGCTCTCCGGTGAAACCGTGCAATTGGACGAATGTGAAGTCTTTGCCTAGAAACCAATTGCACCTTGGAAAAAAGTTCATCATGAACTCAGTTTGGTTTGAGGTGAACCGTAAGATAGTTCTATCTCCTCTTAAATCTTACAAAATCAGATATAAGAAATAATCCAAAAATGCATAATAGTCAAATGTCGCATAGAGGAATGGAGTCCATGCAGAAACTAGCTTCCTATTCTGGTTTTCATCAAAGATAGAGAGCTCAAAACGCCTCTGGAAGAAGTCAGGGTTTTGGTGCAAGAACATATGTGTGAGGAAAGATGGGAACCTGAACCTCCATTGAAGCTTGTATTCAGCTATCTAGCTGAGCATCTCTTGCTTGATAAATTCAACGAAATCATACTAGAAGAAAGAATGTTGCTTTCGTAATTGAAATCCCAATAATCCTAACTAAAATTCTTGGACCTCCTTGTCCGAGTCTAGTCCACAAACGAACACCATCATTGAGAATGCATCTTTCATATCATCATGGAAGTTCTTGAGCGCCACTGGGATCTTCATTGGCTTATTCTGAGTCTCTTTATTACAGAAATTCATTGTGAGGTATTTGCTTCTCCAATAGGACTCTCCTTTTGTTGGAGTGAATGGCTCCATTGTTGGGATGCGGAGCATATTCCAGATAGCTTATTTGCATATGTTTATAGTTACTTCTCAGCCTTCGATGGTGTTGGTCTTTGGGTTGAAGTGTTTGATGGCCTCATCAACTAATTCAGGACAGTGGTGTACACATGAGACCATATATTGAGGAAGCCCACTGTACCAGCACTTTTGCGCCAAAGAATCCAGGTTGCTAGTATTTTTCATCCTTTCACAAGTCGCCTCCCTTAGTGACTTGGGATTCCTTGCAAGAATGGGGTCATGAATGTTCTCCCACTCTTCTTGAATCTGTTTCTTGATCATGTGAAGGCTCTTCTTCTCTGCAACTCAGGTGTTTATCCAAGTTGGATTTTCTAGTATCCCAGGTGAGGCATAAGAGATGTTCTCGAATAAGTAGGTGCCTGTTGTTGCACACATGATGTTAAATAAGCTTTGTGCTTCTTCTTCCTTCAATTCTGCTTGAGAAGTTTGAACAATCGCCATCCTTTGAAAATCCTTCACCTAGAAAGCACACTGAAGTTGTCTGAATGGAACCTAAAACATAATGCGAGGCTCTGAATTTCAACACCAGACAACCTTTCATCTCAGGTTCAATTCACACTAGGGCAGAGAATTCTCTGCAATCACCTGTGTTCAACTCTTTGCTACAAATTGCACTATACTTGGTCTCTTCGATAACCCTATTCTTCTTAATTTCTTATGCATTCTTAAGAATTTTTTATGCTCTGTTCTGCCTTTTGCACATGACACTTGGCTTTTCTTTAATTTATTGTATTCAAACAAGTAGATAACGGCTACCTTTTACATTTAATTTTGTGTGTACTATCAGCTCCCTTTCTTATGCAAGATAAGCTACTTGCCTCTTTTGAAAAGACATGGATTCATAATTGTATTGGTAATAGCATCCATTTGACATGATTTTCATGGGAAATTGAGTCATCGGTGCAATGTCTATCATCTCCTTATATGCTTTAGCAATTAATATCTCTCAAAGTGTGATCAAGCTAAAATCGCAATGAGTACTTTGAAAAGATTTGAGTTCACCCTTGGAGCTCGAAATGGCTTGTGTCATACCACCTAGCCTCTATTAGTATGAGTCATCACCTGGGACTGCCACCAATATGTGTTAATTGATTACCACTCCTTAAGCTTGCATGCAACAATTCGTACCTGTGGATGCAACTGGGCTAGAATATTGAGCTGGCCTTTTTGTGGGATTTTTTAGTAATCCCTCAATTACCACCCTGCTTTTTATGCTAGCTACCTCATATATTATAAATAAGCCCTAATACAATAGCAAAATCATACTTAGTGTTTTTAGCAAAAGCAACATTAGGTGACTAGATAGGTTTAAAATTTGCATAGTGCTAGTCTTGGGTGTTTTGAGCAAAGGCTGACATAATGAATACTCTAATCAGGTTAGTGTCTAACAAGGCTCAAACAACTTTCCTCAGGGAGATCTTGAGTAGGGACCTGAAACATATGACAAAGAATAAGCATTTTTTGGTCATCATAGCGATCAAATGGGTCTTGTGTAGAGACTGCATTGAATATGAGGATAAATATCGAGTAAACAATGATATTAGCTCACACTTTGTTGCTTCACTACTTGATGCTTAGGCTCTAAAAGCTATGATTCTTTGTTTCACACTTTATATTTTTTTTAAGAAGTACCTCAAAGGTCTCAGCGAGGCGGTGAGCAATGCAGTGTATGGCCTAGGGCTTCCCATTGTGAGTGACCTGAGAAAGAATGTTAAAGAAGACACAGTGGTATGGTGGGTGCCATTCCTAAGTGGGTTTCGACTTTAGTCACTTGTAGAGGATTATGATAGGGCTACCCATGCATGCCATTTCCTGTCGTGCTACTACAACATGGTGTTGTTCTATGACATGGATTGGTACACCGATTTTAGGAACCTTGTGTTTCCTCTGCCACCCGTTATGGGTGTCGCCGTTGCTTCTGCCATAGGTCTTGCTACCACTGATAATCTTCCTGTTGCTCTTGATAATGTCCCTATTGATGAAGGCAATACTCATAATGTTGAGATATGAAGATTGACATGCATTTCCCTTTTTGTATATATATGCCTGAAAGAAGGCTCAAATATATGTATGTAATGTATACGATCATACTTTTGAATGCTTGGCCACACAGCCATTTTGACAATGTTTTTATCTTAGTATATATGTAATGGATATACTTTCTTATGTTAAACCTTTTGACTTCATCTTTTTATTTTCGCAACATGGGCTGAATCTTTTGTATTTAAATTTAATTTATGCAATCTGAGTGGCATAATTTTTCCTTGTTCTTATAATAATGGGTTTCATGAAATTTTCTTGCTCCTTGTAACTGTGAAAAATGTGATGAAAGAAAGGGCCGAAAAAACACGAAAAGGAAAACTAATTACACTTTTTACAAATTTACACCTATATAAAGAAACTGTAGCCTAATTAAACAACTTTAGGTGAATCTCTTTAACCGAAATTCCCAGTGGCTCTTCTTCCATGTTTTCTAATTTGAATGCATTATTTTGTTTGCACTGAATTATTTTGAAAGGGCCTTCCCACAACTTGTCAAATTTTCCATGTTGTCCAGGCTTTGCAACTCTTTCATTGAACTTTAGTATCAGGTCTCTGCATTTTAGACCTTGGTCTAAAGCTTTTTTGTCAAACCATTTCTTAACCACCTATTGGTGATTAGTCATGGTTGTTAGGGCTTTCTCCCTTTTTTCTTGCACCTCCAGTAATTTGGCCAACTGAACTTCCATAGCTCCATTCTCTTCAATTTCTAAAGACTTGAGTAATTGTAGTGCAGGTATCTCTATAGAAATAGGCAGCAATGCTTCCTTCCCATACACTAGCTCATATGGTGAAGTCTTCAGGGCTTTCTTTGGAGTTATGTGGTCCGCCCATAACATTGTTTGGAGATGCTTATTCCATTCCTTCTCATGATTGGACCTGATCCTTTTGATGAGTCGAACTAAATTCTTGTTAGTTGACTCGGCTAGGTCATTTCCCTGTGGGTAATAGTTTGATGAAATTTTCAAGAATATGCCATGCATGAGCGCGAACTGACATACCTTAGAGCCTAGGAATGCTTTGGTGTTGTTTGAGATGATGGTCTTTGGCTAGCCGAATATCATTACCAGCACCTCGAGAAAATCCACAATTTTTGCTTCCATTGCATTCTTCAGGGGTATGGCTTCAGTCCACCTCATAAAGTAGTCTGTAGCTATGAGAATCCACTTATGGCTGCATCGAAAGCTAGGTTGATCATTCTTATGAAGTCTAGCCCCATTGCATGAATGGTTCATCTGACACTATCAGATTGAGAGGCATGTCAAAAAATTTCCTCCTCCCTACATAGAATTGGCATTCCTTGCAGATCTTTATCATATTGTAGAAATCATTGAACAACATGGGCCAGAAGTACCCAACGCGCAAGATTTTGATGTTGATAGTTTTTTGCAAAGAATTGTCTGCCTTCAAGGCTGTTGTGGAATGTGTCAAGAATTTTCCTCACTTTCTCCATAGTGATGCATCGTAATAGGGGATCGTTGAAATTTCTCCTGAAGAGGACCCCTTCAATGAGTGCATACTCAATGTTTTGTAATCGATAGAACCTTCTTTTTTGCAAAGGGAGACCTAATGGATATTTGTCAGTGTGCATAAATCTTGTCCTGTCCACTAGCCAACATCCCTCGAGTTTTGATTCATTCATCAAGATTGGCTACGCTTGCTCCGCTTATGTTTCTATTTCTTTGTTGTGCGCCAAATATTCACACAACCCTCTTCATTTGACGGTCTTTGTGGGCTTGACCTCAATGTCATATTCTAGGATCTTAGTGATCTAGTTGGGCCTTTTTTCGGTGATTTCTCCTTCCATGATATATTTGCACACACTGGAGTGTACGACATAGGTGATCACCTTATTGCAACATATCATATATTAGAACTTTTTGAGTCCCTTTCCTTCATTGTCCTTCTGGGTTAGGACAATGGTGATGCTTGTCTCGCTACTGAAAACACACATCATGAAGTCTTTGGACAAGTTTGGATTTACTAGCACAGGGGCTGAAGAAATAGCATATTTTACCTTCTTGAAGGCTTCTTTTGATTCCTTTGTCGATTTGAATAATTGGTCCTTTTTTAGCATTAGGGTGATAGGCTGAATTATTCCTCCAAAATCAGAGATGAACTTGCTTACAAAATTTACCTTTCCTAGAAAGGACTGAACTCCTTTTTTGTTGACTAGAAGGGGGAGTTCTTTGATTTCCTTTACCCTTTCAAGATCAATAGCAATCCTGTCTTGGGATACTACATTCCCTAGTAGCTTGCCCTACGGCACACCGAAAACATATTTTTTGGTGTTCAAGGATACCCTGAACTCTTGGCACCTTTTGAAAACCATTTCCAAATGATCAAAGTGGTCATCTAAATAAATGAGGATGATTTTATTGATTAGTTCGTTGAAGGCGATGTCCATTGCCCATTAGAAGGTAGCTCCCGCATTCGATAGGCTAAAAGGAATTTTGGCATACGTGAATGTCCCCCATTTGGTGGTGAACGTGGTCTTGTATTGATCTCCTTCTTTAACTCAGACCTGATTATAGCTCAAGAAGCCATCTAGTAGAGAAAAAATTTCCAAACCCACCACGGTCTGCAGAATGGATTCCATGGAAGGCAGCGGATAATGATCTTTTAATGATGATCTATTCAACTCTTAGAAGTCAACACAAAGATGAATGCCTTCATTTTTTTTGGACTAGCACGAGATTAGATACCCTGGTGTTGTGTTTAATTAGAAACATGATCTTTGACTAGATCAGCTTCCCTAGCTCTTGTGTGCCATCAAGGCTTCTATCTTTGAATTGATAGGCCTTTTTTTTTGTCAGACAGGTTTAGCACCTTTTGTGAGTTCAGTGGTATGTTGGATGATGTTGGGATCATATCCCCTGAGGTCAGCATATGACCAGGCTATGACTCCTTCATATGCTTCGTAGAAATGTATCAACCTATCATTGTCATGTTGTGGGACTTCTTTTCGGACTTTTAGTTTTATTCTACCTTCGACCTCAAGGTCGGCGTAGTCCGCTTGGTTTGCCACAAATTTCCTTTTATCATTTCTTGTGTCATCATAGTCGAAAAGATTCTTGAGCATGACCAATCCTTTGGGAAGTTTGTTTGATCTTAATTGAATGATTTTTCCTTCGTATGCTTCTTCAATCTTTGGTTGTAGCTTATTTGAAAACTCACCCAACTGCTAAATGAATGAATCAATATGTTCGTCACTTTCAAACACTTGTCAAGTTTGGTCATTATCTAGGATGGATGGTCGGACGATTACTCGTACTGAGTGTACATTCTTCATTAAGTCAAAAATAGGATCAAATTGAGATCTTATTGTTGCCATGCAATCTGCAGCTGAATTTTTCTCCCTTGGTACCACATAGATGTTGAAAGCTTTGAAGCCTTTAATGAGGTCCCAAAATCTTTGTCTATAAGATCACATGTGAACATTCTTTGCAGCAGAGACATTTCTAACTTGATTGATTATAAGTTCAGAATCTTCGAACACTATTATCTGTTTGATACCCATGAGCTCTATGAGGCTTAGTCCTTGCACAAGACCCTCATATTCGACCTCATTGTTTGAGAAAGAAATATGAAAGTGGAAGGATATGAGAATCTACTCATTATTTGGAGAAGTTAGGCATATCCCGGCACCAGCACCAACTTTGCATCTTGCACCGTCAAAGTGCAACGTCCATAGCTTTGAGGTTTGCTTAGTGGTGGAGTCTTTCGCTATCCTTGGAAACTCTTGATCTTCATCATAGATGACATAGGTGCCCAAACCAGTGGCATGATAATTTCCAAAAGGGTTTGCCTTTGAGTAGTCACTCATAAATACTTCTTCGAAACTAGCTTTGTCTTTGGTTGCCTTCTCTCCTTCTTGCAACTTGCTACCGACATCCTCTTCCTTTGTATAAGAGGTATGAGCAACTTAATTTTCTTCTTTTGTGGAAGAAGAATGGGTAGCCTCGTATTTGATCATGGCTTCATCGGCCACATGCTCTGAATCTAGAGATTTCGATACAATCTTCACCTTGGATCCATGCTTGGTCTTGAGAATTAGGTGAGACCAATCCAAAGAAAGGTATCCACCTATCTTTTTCATAAACTCCCATGATAGATAGAGGTTGAACATGGGGGAAATGTCAATGATCATGGTATCTTGTAGTACTATGATACTAGGATAGGCAAACAATGTTAAAGGGAGGTCTTTAATGAGGCCTACTATTTCGACCTTGTTCCCATCTAGCTGCATAACTCCTCTCTTTAGGGGCTCATAGCTAATTCCTAAGGCTTCAGCTATCTTCTTGGGCATGATTATGGTACTGACACCAAATTCAATCATGGATTTGTGCAACAATTTCCTCCCAACAATGAGAGTTAGGAAGAAGGGTTTAGGTTTTGGCTTCTCCCCTTTTTCCTCTGTTGATGCCTCCTTTGCAATGTTTGCAAGAACTTTGGTTGGATGTGATGCATCAATGGTCCTTTTGGAAGCTTGTTTTGTTGGTTTTTCAATTGTATCTTTCTGTAGGGCCTCTTTTAGTAATGATTTATGTTTGGGAATGGCTAAGATATCCCAGAGGGACACATTAGCAGAAGCTTTCTTCAATTGTTCCACCACGTTGATGGGTGACGTATTTGGAGGCTTTTCTTCCTTTTCCTTGGTGATAACAATCTCTTTTTGCACTTGAGGATCTGGAGTGACTGTAAAAGGGCCAGAGAGTTGGTTCACCATCTCACCCGTGAATCTTCTCTTTAATCGGGTGTTGTAGTCGAACTGCACTTTCAGGGTGGCTGATGTGGATGCTTCATAAGTGAACACTACTTCATCCCCTTCCATCCATGAGAGAAGGGTATGGTCATGAGCTATGTCACCTTCTTACTCTGGTGGCATTTCTTCCATTTGTGTTGTGAGAACCACATCCTCCATTTGGGAAGAGGCGTATGTATACCCCCCTGAATTCATTGTTGCACTTTGGCTGCGTTGTTCGGCATCTTTTTGTTGTAAATTGCCATGTGGACAATTTTGAGGCATATGAGAATCGCTGCAAGGATATCACCAGGGATTGAAATCTTTAGCAAGATTGTTTTTCCTGACAATCAACTCTCTACTTGTACTTGTTTGAGTAGTTCCTAGTGGAGTCTGTACCAGAACTATTTGGTTATTTGTCTGAGTCAGTGGAATTATGCGCATGGCCCCTTGATATTGGTTCTATTGGTAGGAGGGTTTGTTACCCTGATAAATTTGATAGGTTGGTCTCAAAGGAGCAGCCTGATTGTGTTTGATAGTGGTTACTTTGTTTGTTAATTTTTTCAACATCTCCCTTATGTCGCTCATCTCGTCCTTCGAAGCGCCAAATGTAGAAGCAACATTTTTTTGTGCACTTGGATATGTGTATATAGACGGTGGTGGTGGCATGGTTGTGCTAGTAGATGGAATCTCCTGATTAGAAGTTGATACTTCAGGGAAGATCGACATAATGGTTTGAGGTGGCAGCTTTCCAACGTTGATCAAATTGTTCTCTGCTTTCACTACTATGTTGTATGCATCTGGTAATGTGGTTTTTTCGAATGACTGGATCATCATGGAAATGTTGGCGTTGATGGAATTTAAGTAGAACATGAATGCTAGCTCGATCGGTGATCGTATGGCATTCTGGATTTTTTTCCAAGTTGTATGAAATCAGGGCATTGAAATCTATCATGGCTTTGGATGGGGCCCATTTTATTGTCAATAGTTGATGATATAGCGAAGATTTGGCTCTGTCATTAGAAAATATCTCATGAAAGGGGTCTTCGAGCTCATCCCAAGTTCCGATGGTATTGGCAGGCAGAGTGTGATACTAATCTAGCACTCTTCCTCTGAAAGAATTTGCAAGCAATCTCAACGCTATATTTTGTTTGTTACTTCGTGCACCAGACACACATCTGCAATAACTTGCAGATGTTCGGATGGTGTTCTTGAGCCATCTTTGGTAAGCTTTGGAATAGCTTTGAGAGTAGAGACTTGGATAGGGTCCCATATGGTAGGTGCTACTGGGGCAACAAGAGGACTTCCAATGGCCCAAGCCACATAATTTTGGTTTGTGATTATCATTATGGCTAGGATCTGATGGTTTTATTGGGCGAGTTTGGGTACGCGCTGTTACTAGTGGGGATACTAAACAAGTCACCTTATTTTGTGATTCATGGCCTAGTAATAGGCCGATGACTTACATGTCCTTTGGATTTGGTTATTATTGTTTCATGTCCCATCGGGCGTGCCAGGGAAGAGAAAGTTGTTGATGCCAAAATTTGGCAAGGTAACAGCCCCCTGTGGGAAACTCAGTTGTAGGGGGGAGCTATTGCACCAAACTGAGTAACCTTTGGATTTCAAAGTTGACTTCTTCTATAACTGGGGTTTTGAAGGGGAAAAGGAAGCAAATATAAAATAAAATGATCTAACTAGGGTGATGCGTCAAGATTTAGATTTTAGGCATGATAAATCTATCTTGGGGATACAAGTTAAGGGCCCGTTGGGTAGTCTGTTGTGTTCTAGAATGTCAAAAAATAAAGATAGAAGCCTGAGTGATTCACTATATGACATAAAATAACCTTCAAACATATTTACTAGAAAGAAGAGTCAAAGATATGGTCTAAACCAACAAACTTGTATTAATTTATAGACTTCGATGAATGAAACATCCAATACAATAATGGTACAGTAAAACTTATCAAATATCAAAGGAAACGGAAAGGTCATACAATGGCACAGTCTATGAGTTCTTTACAATAATCTAATAGAGCAATGAAAGGCCTAATTCTTCTATCAATCATTCTGTCAAAATCTGAACAAAAGTTGGAACTCTTGGAACCCACTCTCCAAAAAAGAAGTAGTATTTATAATGGAAACCTGGCTTGATGAGCAAGCAACAAGAAATATTATTTGATTATGATAAATGATGTATTAGCAATGATTTTTCCCTAGCCGTTACAATTGAAAAAATTTAGGCCATGAACGAGGTCATCCAAAGGCCAGATGCATCCCCTACGAATGATGGTAGTGGTCCCAACAGACCAATGCATTGATGTGTGCAATTCACTCATGGCAGCTGGTGATGAGTTGCCACCTGTTTGGTTCTCCTTCACGATGAAGCCTTTGGAAGATCACGTGGCAAGTGGTCGGGGCCTGATACTAATCATTTCCCTTGGGCGATGAAGAACTTGCACTATGAAGACACGTTGAGGTGTCCAGCATACCGTGTTGGAGGTGGGGTCTGCCAAGAAATGCGTGTGAACTGATGCTACGTGGCACGCGGTCAGGGCCCGAAAGGGGAGCGATGCAAAGAGGCTTAAAATTTTGTGAATGGCTAACAAGTGGCGACATTGGCACAAGATTTTGTGAAAGGAGCCCGATATTAACTTTTTCTTAATGAGGGTGTGACCAATACTAAGAAAAATAAACTCACCTGAAGGGAGCTTGGGAATTTTATGTCCACATTGAGTAGGAAAATTTATCCTAGATCAAATTAAATGTTAAATAAGATTATCTCCTTTTTACTTGATTCAACATTTAAACATAAACTAGCTAGGGTTTGATGATTGACTTGTTATCATGAGGGAGATCCAACCCTCTAGGGTTTTTTATTTATTTATTTGTGAGGATGATAAATTTGATGTGCAATTTAACAAGCCAATTTGACATATAACCCTAGCTCCAAAAATGTAATTTATTGCACAGATGAAAATGAAAAGTTACATAACAACTCTAGATCTAAGATTGAGACATAGAGAGGATCCTATGATGGAAATTCAGGGCTAATTTGCAAGGTCAAGGGTGTGGGGCACCCTAGACTAGCCTCCTCTTTTGCTGGATCTAAAAAGTTTGATATGTATGTTATAGTCTACACTGTCTTTTATGGCTATCTCCTATTGAAACCTTTGGGTTTAACCTGCACACATGAAAAGAGACAAAGTGAAGCCATGAAATTTTCAAATTTTAATGTCAATTTGCACCACTAAGTTTAGCCCATGTGAATAAAGTGGAGATAAATAATGCCAATGTATGCCCCCACTTTAAAGAAATTACTAAACACTATGTTGTGAAAAATTAATTTAAAGAAAAAAAATGATAAATGATATGTAAAAAAATATCACAAGAGCTTATTTGGAAAGCCCTATGCCAATGATATGTTTCCAAATAAAGTTTCTTCATGACAAGGGGTTGCCCCTAAATTCAATACAACAAACATAGAAAGGAACACTAGGGGATCCACAGATCCAAGGTCAATATACGTCTTTGCTATAGTGATATAATAGAGGTTGGAATTAACATCATTCTCCAAATACTCATGGAATAATGAGCACAATAGAGGAATGACACATAGAAAGAGTCTAAGGTAAATAAGATTTTGGATTAACATGCAAGAGACTTAAATGTCTCAATGCCTTACATCATCCCCAAAAGGAAAACATAAGACAAAAATAAATGACAAAGTTTACAACAAATAGAATAATGTAGATACAAATAGAAGAATGCCATGATAGGGTTGTTTCCTTTGTATACTTGCACCAATGAAGCAACAAGGTTTATCCAAAGAAAACTCACAAATATAAATACATGCCAAGCAACACAACATGGGAGATCACATCACATACAATAAAACACAAAGAACACATGAACAAAAATAAAGGATTATGTCACATGTAAGATGACCTAAATCAAGTCATCTACATTCCAATCTTGCTCATCATAAATGGAAGGTTGATAACTAGCTAAAGGGCTACAACAAGTTTTGTGCTAGAAGCATCTCTAGATGTGACATGTGGTGGGTCACTCTCATCAGGAGGATCATCATGATTTCCCCCATCTAAATGTATTTGCTTTGAAAATAAAACATTGAGCTCATTATGTACCTCATCATCAATTTTATCAAATTCATCCAAATTGATCAAAATAGGAGGTTTTATGAAAATTGCACTTGAATCTTCAAGTTTCATTTCTTGTTTTGGTTCCATTCCTTGCTTTGATGAAAGTTGTATTTCTTCTTGGTTTGTTTCCGTGGGTTTTGGATTATCATGCTCTATTTTATTCTTTTCTTCCAATTGGTAGCTCACAACATTTGCACCTACACTCTTTAACATTTTGGTTTCTTCTCACATGATTTTAAATTTGTGAAGGGGTAGGAGTGGGCTTATCAACCATTGGTTTCTTTTCTTCCCTTAAGGGAAGAACTAAAGAAACCACCAGGGGTGGGGAAACCACTGTCTCTTTAGGTTGGTGCACAAGGAATTATCTTATTATCTCTTAGTCTTTTATAGGAGATGGGTGGAGGAACAACAACATACTTACCTTGGTTACTTGGGAGGGTTTTTGGTTCAATCTTAGGTTCATCCATGATGGACTGGGGAGAAGGAACAACCATGTACCTATCATTCTCAAGCATATTAGTAAGAGATAGTTATGTTATACGCTTTTCCTTAAACTTTTGGTGACTTGAAAAATAAATATTCATGAGGTTTTATAGGTTCCATATGTTGAGGCCAAAACAAATCAAATAAAAAATTCCCACAAGAAGACAAAGGATTAAACCCACTATGATGCACTATAAATATCTCATTTTCAAAGGGAAACTTTATGCACTTGTGAATAACTAACAAAATGACATTCATGGAGTGGAGCCATGGATAGGCTAGCTTCACATGAAATTTTTCTAACATCGATATGATGAAGAATGAGACATCTAATTGATTTGGTCTAATTTTGATAGGAAGAGTGATTGAACCTATCATAGTGCAAGCAAAACAATCATGAGTTTTTATCCATGCTTTTGATTTTTTATAAGAATCTTGATAAATAGCTTGCACAAACAATAATTCCTCAATGATCACATTCTCTACACATGTGGTATCAATGATTATTCCTTATATAGGTTTTTCATTGATATGACTGATAATGTAGAGAGGACCATTAAACACATGTATAAGTGCATCACTATTGGTGAAAGCAATGTTAGGTAACATAGTGGTTTGGCCCTTACAAGGCTCAACATATATTATACCAGCCATGTAATCCACATCCTTCTACTAATTATTGTTATCATCACTCTTATCATCATTCATGTAATCACTCATATCATCAATATTTTCAATACTCATCACACCGCTCTTAACATCATAAGCTTTCACAAAGTTAGTTGAATGATTTGGCATAGGATTGGTAAAAATTTACATGTCTTAGTTAGGTGAGGCAATAGACTTATTCCCTTGGTCATTAACACCGCTCAATTGGATGTGATTAGAATCAATGAGTTCTTGAACTTGATATTTAAGATGCATGCATTGTTCCATATAATGTCCATTTGTGTGATGAAATTGACAAAAGGCATTTGGATTCAAATTTGGAGGTAGAGGCTTGGTTGTGTCCATAATTTTAACTAGAGGTAATTAGATGAGGTACTCAAAAGTTGCAACATGATTGAATGGGGAGTGTCAGGTAACTGGGTGAACTACCTATCTTTTGGTCTAAATTGGTATCGATTTTGACTTATAGCAGCAACTTGAGGTTCAATGTGTTTGGTTGTTTGAGGTGTATGAAACTTGATAATTTTTTTATTTCTCTTCTTGAATGGTTGATAGTTGTTTTGAGGTACAAAATAAGATTTCTCAGTATGAGCCAATGATGATTCTTCTTCATAATTATTAATCAAATTTTGATAGTCACGAAGCATTGTACACAAAATTATAAAGGATGGAAATTTTATTAATATGATATTTCCCTTATGTCAATTTTCAAGTTGTTAATGAACATTCTTTGAATATCTGCATTAGGAAGAGTTAGATTGATTTGTGATAATATCAACTAATAGCAGATTATGAAATTTGTAGCCTTTTCACCTTGCCTTTGTTTGCATCATATTAAATCAGTTACGTTGATCTTGGGACCAATGTTGACTTGGAAATGATTGAGGAAATAATTGACAAGCTTATTTAATGAGTGGATTGAGTTATTAGGAAATTAAAAAAACCATTTCAAGGCAATATCTTTCAATGACCTAGGTAAAATTTTAGCTAGGATCTTATCCACAAAAACAAAGTCACTACACATTGTGGTATATGTTGATATGTGATTGCTAGGATCCCCTTTACCATTATACTTGTCAAATTGGGGCATCTCTATGTTTTGTGGAATTTTTTCTTTCAATATTTTAAGTGACAACATTTGGGCTCCTTTTGATATATTGTGATGGTTTTCCATTCTATTTTTGGTTGAAGGTTGAGATTTTTTGTTGAAGTGAGGTTATATTTTGCAAAAGTTGGTTGATAATGGAGTCATTGGTTGATACATTTTGGTAATGTGGTGAATATGGTTGAAATGAGTATGTGCTAGGTGGGCTACTATGTTGCAAATTTATGAGGGAGGATAAAACTTGAGGTGTGGCATGGGAAGATCAAAAACCATAAGGATTTCTAGTGGAAAGGCCTATTGTTGAAGTTATGCCAATTGTTGGTTGTGTTGTTGAAGAACTAGTTGGATTTGTGTATGTAGGAATAGAGGCTATAGTGGTAGGGAGGGAGCCTTGATTTCCTCCTTGAATTTGAGTGTATCCCAAAGTTTGAGCGCAACTATCCATTGTAAGTTTATTATTATCAACTATATGGGTTAGGCTACACAACACCTCTAATCCATGGTCATTATTAATTAGTCTCCTCATATTGTCAATAGGAACAATTGTACCAACAAAGTATTTAGTACTCACAAAATCTTGAATTATTTCTAGGACCTTCTCCAATTTTTTAGTTTGTCTTTGGGAACATGGGAAACCATAGTCTAAACATCTATAAATATAAGTGTTTGTGAGGTTGTCATTGGCATGGTAACATCTATAATAGAGTCCAAAATGGGTTGAGTATTGACAAAAAAATTCATGAAAGAGTTAGAAGACTCATTATTCACAACATATGTAAAATCAATGTGGGATTCCATAAGTCTAAAACTATGTCTCACTGAAGTATTGATGATAGGACACCAAGTCATGAAACTCATACAAGTTTCAAAATGCCTAAGTGTACCCAAGATGAGCACTAATCTAATAAACATACATAGTAAAATAACCAAAAGCAAAAACTAGATCCCAAAAACCAACATAAAATATAGAGACGAATATCTGACATAAATCTAAGTCAAAAAAGGTAGGACATGGGCACCCAGGGCACCCATGTCCTAGGCAAGCTTTTACAAATTAACAATTTGACTATTTGTTATGTTAATTAAGGTTTCTGTGTTTATGTGTAAGTAGGTATAACAGTGAATTATTTTCTATAATTTACTGATTTTAGGATTGTGAATTGAAGAATTAAAACATACAACAATTCTAAAAGTAAATGACATTTTTAAAATTCAAAAACAAAATTCAGACAACAGAATCCAATAGATAACAAAAAGACATAAATTTGATGCAAATTTTAGGCATAAAATGCAAGATCCAGGTGCATAGGGTGCCTATTTCCTAAATAGGGTGTATGAACATTCAAAGTCTAAGTGTGTTTACTATTGTTTAATGTTCCCAATTTTGTGTGCAAATGGATTTGGTAGTGACTACTATTGCAGATTTTGCTAATTTTATGACCATGGAAATGAAAAATGCAAGTATGGAAATGTATGAATAATGAATGTGAAATTATGTATGAATGATGAATGAGAAATTTTGAATGTAATTTTTAGATCTAGGATGAACTAATTGACTAATTTGAAAATGCAAGATTATGAAAATGATGATCTGATGCAATTTTAAAACAAAGCTACATTTTTCCCTCTTTTTTGACCTAAATGAAAGATGCAATTTTGAATACAATGAATAATTTCATATTTGAATGATCTAATACAAATTTATTAATGCAATTTAAATTTAGATCTGAGCTAAGATGACTAAAACAAACCCTATCAATGTAACATGGATGCATTTTTTAGATTTTTATGACTTTTTATGACACAATGAAACCCTATATGAAAAATGAAACAAAAGGATATGCAAAACCTAGATTTAGGGTGATTTTTTAGAAGGAATATAATGTTAATAGGTTAGGTTCACCAAAATGAAACGTATGAAAAAGAGAGGAGAATCCTTTTGGTTTGTGGCCTAAGAGTTCTAAAGTTTTCCCTAATTTCATTAACGAGATGGATGGATGGGATGAATGAATGCAATGATGAAATGGGGATGTGATGGATTAGGACAAGGTATGAGATTAACTTATAAATTGAAAGGTGAGTAACCTACCCTTGACAAAATCTAGAAATTTTCTATTTATGGAATGCAATGATCTAATTGGACCCTAATGATGCAAATTGGTCTTTTGATGTAAACACAACAAATATGAGAATTCACAGAGAAAATTAGACACCATAAATAGAAAGGGGAGGACATTATGCACTTGTGGTACAAATTTTAACCTAATTTGTCAGGATGTTGGTGAGCTGGGGGTGCCACTGTCCTACTAGGGATTTTTCAGATATGTTTAAATTAATCCTCTGATGTAAGATCTATACTTTCCTTTCCCATCCGCAAACTTGTCAAAACTATGTTGGATATTTACGTAATTGACTTTTTATGAGTTTTCAAGGCTTAGGGTTTTGAATGCAACAATGAACAAAGTGTCATCAAATATCCTTCGATCCTGTTCAACATGTGATCTACACATTCATGCAAAGAGAGAAAATGTTGGGCCATTTTAGGGGCTTGCCTCTATTAAAGCTCATGTAAGTGTTTCAACTTCCACAATGTCAATGGCAATGATAAATCAATAATGAAAAGGAAGGAAATGATTAATGAACAAAGTGCTACAACTCACCACCCTTCAATGGATTCCTTGAAGGACTGAAGTCATACACACCACTTCAAGGATATTAGATCTTTCTTGATAAATTGGCGTGAATACTGGAATGCTTAGATATCTTAGAGACATGCAATAATATTAGCCTTCACAAAGAAACATGAACACACATAAACTTTGACATAATGTTGGATCTTGAATCGCTACTACAAATCACTAAAAATGTTGCTCTTGAATGCTCTTGACGATAGTTGCCAAATTGAATTGCTAGATAGAGTATTTTATTGCTAGATCATGAGTGTTATATTTTATCATTTAAAATGATTTAATAACTAGGTATTTATAGACATTTATTCAATTTTGCAAAAATTAAATCCTGACAGCTAACTTCATATATTTAAATTTCAAATAATAAAGTGTTGCAACCGACATATTTGAATTTGGAGCCAAAATAGGGGGACATAGGTGCCCTAAGCACCAATGTCCCAGCCTTATTTTTATAACATTCAAAAGTTAAGGAAAAAATAATAAATGAGAGGATTTGTTTTATGCTTGCAAATTATCAAAAAATATTTAAAATAAACTGCATAATTGTTGGTGAGAAAGGGGTACTTTATCTAACTAGTTCAGTTACTAGCTAGTTATCCACTTAAGTTCTTTTTACACTAGATTATGTTTACATCTAGGGATAAGGTTGTTGAGTTTTAATGACCCTAAGTTGTCACACATCATAGGATGGCAACACTTGTCATAATCTTATTACATCCTCTCTCTCTCCTTGGCCTATATAACCAATGGGTTCCCTTTGCAATCTCACACAACACCATTCATTCCAATTCTCAAGATCATTATATTTTTGCATTCTCTTGTGAGGAATACAATTTATTATAACTCATCTCTTATTTTTGTATTTGCTTTCCTTCATTCGTTTGCATCTTGGATATGTTATTTAGTAAAATATTACATGGTATCAGAGCAATTGTGAGTTGTGGGTTAGTAATATTTTAGGAATTTTGGAAATGTAGAGCTAATATTTTTTAAAACACACGAGTATTCTCTTCTCTTGCATCCTTAGATGATCTAGACAATCAAAAAAGTTTAGAGAAAATAATAGTTTCTAGGGGGTTCAAACATTGACTTGCTAGTTACAGCTTTTGTTTAAGCTTCTTGGAGAATTTTTTAGCTCGTCATTGAGTTCAGAGTAGCTAAGAAAGTTAGATCTACCTTTTATTTCATCTGAATTGGACACTGGAGGCCAAATCTGCAAGAATTTGAAGTGGAAAGTTCATTGCTAGATCTAGCAAGGAACTACCATTTTAGAGCATTCTGGGTAAAATCTGACCCTACCATCGCGTTTAGAAGGCCCACAAATGCTAAAATCAATTATTAATTTGTTAATTTTAGTTGAGCTTGCAAAAAAAGAAAAAATGTCTTGGTTGGGAGCTAGAAAGCCTTCATGAACATATCAGTCCAAACTTTGATTTTGTTAAAAAAATCTAAGTTTTATTGATAAACATGATTTTTTATTTTATTTTTAAATATATATTTAAAGCCACTTTCTGGATACACATGTACCCACATAGGGTGTTGTACCCCATAAACATGAGGACCCATGGGGTCTCATGTCCTTTTTGTTGCAGCTTTTCTAAGGCACTTAAAGCCCCGCATTTAACTTCAATAAAGCTTTTCAAAATCTTTATATTTAATGCACATGGGGTGTAGGCTACGCTTTTTTTAAAACTTTTATTAAATTTTTTAATTAATAAAAAAAATTAATAAAGTTTTTTTAATTAAGATTTTTAAATAAAGCTTTTAAAATAATTTTTTCTTTGATAATTTTTATTATTATTAATTTTTAAATATTTTTAATAAAAAATTTAATTGATATTTAATATAATTTTTTTAAATTAAAAAATATTTTTTCTTTATTAGATTTTAATAAAGTTTTTAAAATGAAATTGCTTTACTAATTTATTTTAATAAAAGCTTTTTATAATAATTTTTTATTAAATTAAAAAAAAAAACAAATTTCTCATTAATAAGTAAAATTAGAAAACTTTGTTTCGATTGACTGTTAATCTTTATATTGTTCCATTTGCAGTGTTCCTTCATTCAATAGCTAACATGGGCCAGTTGTTCCTAACATTATGACAACATCCCAATTGGAAGGTATATTTAATAGTCACATTTGATTATCAACTTCAAATTTGATTTCTACTTGGCTTCTTCATCAAAGTTTCTAGATTTGCATTATTGATGTTGAAATAACTCATGTATGTAAAAGATATTGTAAATGCACTAAAATAAAGTGCCACAATCTTGTACTTCACGTGTAATCTACCATATATATTGCAAGCTTCTTAGGATTGATCTATGTATCAAGTGTTAGTGCCTATATACATAGTGAATGCAACAGCTGATTACTCATGCATTTCAGTGTGATGGACTAGATACAATATAGACAATCATGTTATGGAAGCAATATCCTTGTATTCATAGGGTCGAGTTCTACATCCAGAGACTTGGTACCTATATTTTTAACTAATGTTTAGTTGAGCAGTGTCCAAAAATAGTGATACTCATACAAACTATGTATCAAATCTATAATTTGGAGTATTCAAAAGTATCTAGTTGATAATCATGCATTGGTCTCTTTGATTGTGGTCTTATTGTAGTGTGGGATTCATTAGTAGTTCTTCATTGGTAGTTACAACTTCATCTACTTTTTGGAGTTTGGATATCAATGGTTAGGAGTTTTGTTCCCAATGGGATTTATCCTTTCCATTTTTTGTAAATGGGTACATTTAGATCCTCTTGCTCCATCTTCACATTTATATGCTTTCACAGTGAAATTTCTTTAGATACTCATGAGTTGACAATTTCAACTCATTCCACATTTATTTTGACATCTGTTGGAGTGGTACCTAATTCTTTATATTGATCCTTTTCATCATTTAGCACCTTTTGGAGTAGCATTTGAAGGACTTATCATCGTCTTTGGTCGATGATCTACATAAATCTTCACATTGTTCTACACTGTCCCCTTCTTCAGTTAAGATTGGGACTCCTGCCATTGTGATATTTGAGTCGATTCCAAAGACATTATTTTCAAGAATGGAAATATATCATGCATGTATCATGATCATTTTCTTCATAAGGGGAGGGATGTTGTTCAATGATCTTGGACCATCTTCATAATTTTATGTCAAAAATCCACCATTAGTACATGATATTGTACATTTAGGGGGGGGGTTCACTTGACCTTCTGTGTTCATTTTCTCTTCTAGGGAGGACATTTTTCCTCACATGGGAATCTATCCTTCACATTTTCTTGAGAGAATTTTCTTTGTTTTTCTCTATTTTGGAGAGGAGTTGGTGTGAAAGGGGTGCTTTATCTAAAGTTAGTTCAGTTAATAACTAGTTATCCATTTAGGTTCTCTTTACACTAGATTAAGTTTACATAGGGATAAGGTTTTTAAGTTTTAATGGCCCTAAGTTTCCACACCTCACAAGATGACAAAACTTGTCATAATCTAATTACATCCTCTCTCTCCCCTTAGCCTATATAACCAATGGGTTCCCTTTGTAATCTCACACAACACCATTCATTCCAATTCTCAAGCTCATTATAGCTTTGTATTCTCTTGAGAGAAATACAGTTTATTCTTGTTCATCTTTCGGTTTTCCAATTTATTTCCTTCATTCATTTGAATCTTGGGTAAGCTACTTAGCAAAATCTTACATGAATGCATAGTTTAGGAAGTTGAATGCAAGTCCAATAACTCAAAGGGGATCAAAACATAGTGTGAAAATGTCATGGGTGACAATTTATGATGCTACACCTCAAGAGTTTAATTTTCAATCTCTTTGATCCTTCTAGAGTTGGGTATTATGCCTTACCCTTACCTCTTGTCAACTGATTCAACTAATTCATTAGTCCGAGTCAATTTTTCAGCCCTTTAGAGATTAGTGTTTGGGAGTACCTCTTATCTATTGTCTTTAATAATATCATCATTTTAAGCAATATTTCTGACTAGTGATGTTCGAAGCTCATTTTGAGGGGGGTAAACCCACAAAACTGGTTTAAAATTCCAGTGAGGAAGGAAAATTGCAAAAATGCTCCTATGATTTTTTTTTAACTTTTTAGGGGTTCACACGAACTAGGGTGTTCAAATGGACCCTGGTTTGAGCGAACTATATTAAATGATGGGACCCATGTTTTTGCATTTTTTTAGGACAAAGGCAATGTAAAATTGAATGCAAGAGGGGGTTCACTAGAACTTGGGTTCATTTGAACCCTGGTTCTAGTGATCCTCCAAGGGGGGTTTGCTCAAACCTAGGTTCATTTGAACCCCCCCTCTGGCACCAAATTTCTGCAAAAAAATTCTCTTTGAAGCTCGAGTTCAAGATGAAAATGGAGGAGACTTCATAGACCCAACTAGATGATGGTAGTCCTCAGAACAAGCTATCCATCGAATATATTTTAATATGTTTTGGTTTTATTATGTATTGTTTTTTTAGTTTGATTAAACATAGGTTTTTCACTGAAAATCAAGCTCTTTGTTCTACACATGTGGAAAAATAGTAGATTATGAAAATAAAATTCTGAAAATAATGTTCAGGCTAGGTACTGATGTCCTTGATCCAATAAAAAAAAATGAATTTTGATGCATATATAAAAAATTTATGTTGTATATGATCCACCTATGTCTGAATTGTAATTGGGTTGACTTCGAAACTTGATTGAGGAAAAAATATTCAGTAAAACACTATGAAACCAAATGAACTAGTTATATATCGTAGTTACAAATCTAAATTCGAAAAAACTAGAATTTTATCCTTCATAGAAAAAAAATTATGTTGTATACGGTGACCATCACTTCTTAAAAATGGTGTTTACTAATAAAAACTAGTTTTTGAAGGAGATGGAAAAAGAAGTGAAATCTAATTCCAAAAATTTTGAAAAAAATATATTTTGAATCTAAAAACAAAATGTCATAAATCACTAGTTTGCATCATCTTCAAATTCCTCACGATTTAGCCACTATAGGTGCCCGAAAGTGATGATTTAGTTAGAAAAAACTAGTTCAGTGTCCAGTTTGGCCAAAAATAGTAAACCAGTATTGTGGGATCACACGAGGTTGGGGTTCGAGTTCATTGTTTACCTCTTATTTGTAGTGTTTCATTAGGCTTAGCAGGTATGTCCAACTAGCGACACTTGAGAGCTTTAAATTTTATCAGTTAAGTCAAGCATTGGGGATGCTTCTTAACATTTGTCCTAAGGTTTCGACATTGAGTAAATGAAACTCCTAAGACCTGACATCTAATTAGTATTACATGGACTTTGTTTGAAATTTTTGAAGGGATTTCTCAAAGGCATGTTATCAAAATTATTCATTGGACTAAGGTAGAAGTGATTTTACTTATAGTTTCGGGTGTCGGGGGTTAGGCTTTTGAGATACTTCCTACCTTAGTAAGGAAGTCTATAAAGGGTATGCCCGATGTTTGATTGCCGAAAGAGGCTATTAAAACAAATATTTCTTGCTAAGTGTTTCATGTGGATAATTGGGGATCAGGGATTGAGGATAACCTTTACCCTTCTACATCTATAAGAAAGGTGATAAGTTCTATACACAATGGACGAGACACAAAACATAGATAAAAAAGATTTTCTAAGTCTCAATATTTTGAATTGTAGAGGTCTGGGGTTTAGTTTCTTGTTCATCTATTTATCATTTTAGCACATAACTGATACATTGCAATTTTGGTAAAGGGTCGAGGATTGGGAGTTAGACCTTTTCCATTTGGCTGGCGATATTCCTGACATAACGAGTAAGTGATATGTTTGATACCCAATGCCCAACAAGGTTGATCAATAATGCTAAGGCAAACAAACACATCAGTAAGCTCAAGGCCCGATGCTCAATTGATGATATCATAAATATTCTTGGTCGGCATGCCAGAGGGAAAGTCAATTTGATGGAGTGGGAAAAAAAGAGGAGAAAAAGAAAGGCAGAAACAAAGAAAATAAGGGCATATGCAAGATCATGATGGGCCAAAAAGTGGCATTTTACACTCATCAAAAAATGCGAAAATCCTAAGTTTACTTTTTTTTGGGTTGTGTGTCAGTACATTGCACCATAGCAGTGCCTAAGCCAAAGTTTTACAAATTGGATATTCGATTTGTAAAAGTAAAAAAGATTGGATATCCGATTTGAATCGGGTATCCAATTTGAATCGGATATCTGATTTGAGAGAGAGAGAGAGAGAGAGAGAGAGAGAGAGAGAGAGAGAGAGAGAATTAGGAGGGGAAGGGAGAAGAGAAGAATGGGAGAGAGAGGGAGAGATAGAGATGGAAAGAGAGAGGGAAAGGGATAGAGAGAACATTAGGAGGGGGAAGGGAGAGGGAAAGAGGGGAAGAAGGGGAGAGAGAGGGAGAGAGAGACAGAGAGAGGGAAAGGGATAGAGAGAGAATTAGGAGGGGGAAGGGAGAGGGGAAGAGGGGAAGAAGAGAATATTAGGAGGGAGAAGGGAGAAGGGAGAGGGGAAGAAGGGAATTAGGAGGGGCAAGGGAGAGGGGAAGGGGGAAGAAGGGGAGAGAGAGGGAGAGAGGGAGAGAGAGACAAAGAGAGAGAAAGGGATAGAGAGAGAATTAGGAGGGGAAGAGGGAAGAAGAGAATATTAGAGGAGAAGGGAGAGGGGAAGAAGGGAAGAAGGGGATAGAGAGAGAGAGAGGAAGGGATAGAGAGATCTAAAGATAGAGGGAAAGGGAGAGAGAGAGAATTAGGAGGGGGGAGGGAGAGGGAAAGAAGGGGAAGAAGGGGAGGGAGAGAGAGAGAGAGAGAGAGGAGGGGGAAGGGAGAGGGAAAGAAGGGTCTGAGAGAGGGAGAGAGAATTAGGAGGGGGAATGGAGAGGGGAAGAGGGGAAGAGAGAGAGAGAGAGAGAGAGAGAGAGAGAGGGGAGAAGGTTCTGAGAGAGGGAGAGAGAATTAGGAGGGGGAATAGAGAGAGGGAAAGGGAGAGGGAGAGGGAGGGAGAGGGAGAGGGAGAGGGAAGGAGAGATCGAGGGAGGGAGAAAGAGAGGGAAAGATATAATATTTAAATATTTTATATATTAGTAATATTAATTAGTTATATAATATTTAATATGTTAACTTTATATATATATTTATACATTAACTAAAATATATAACTAATATTTAAATATTATACATAATAATATAATATATTATATATTATACATAATTTTGTAAGAGATTATGTAAATTATATATTATACATTAAATTATAAAATATATTGTATATTCTCAACTAGATATATTAAAATAAACTATAAACTATTTATTGCATTTTTTAAATCATATATTAAAAAGTATATTACATTTTTTTAAAATTATATATAAAATAAATCAGATATCCAATTCAAATCGAATATCCAATTTATCCAATTTGGATCAGATATCTGATTTGAATTGGATATCGGATATGTCTGACATAAACCCTACTACCTAGGGATTAGCCTTGGGTTTTCTTTAGAATTTGGCTAGGACATACCAATCCTAAGAATTCAACACAAAAAACATGTTTAACAACTTACCTTGCTTTACTAGACTTCGCCTATGTGGTTGACGACTTTTTTTTTACCCTAAATTGATGAAATGAAAAAGGTTTTTAAAGGAGATTCTCCACTTTCCACCTTCCACCAATATAAATTATGCTTTACTTTGAATTTAATAAATAATTATTATTCATTTTCTATTTGAATTATGACTAAAGGTCCGATTGATAGGCTGATTGAAAAACATCTATAGCTTTCAAACGGTATCACATTTTTTGAATCTGAAACATATGTCACATCCTATGCTTCACATAATATAGGATTAAAAAAAATGAATTTCATGAAGTTTTGACCAAGTTAAGGTGGTCAGACATACAAGTTTTTATATTTTTTTAAAGTTGTAATAAAAAATTCATATAATTAATTATTTACTTGGAAAAATTTTACAAAAAAACATGCATCGCATTAGGACATGAGTCCTCTACTTATATCTAAAATATTATCATTTTATTGTGGTTAGGGTGGTCAGACAAGCACCTACTTCTTATTTTTTCCTTGAAATTTAAGTACTATTGCATTGAAATTTCAAATTTTCGTCAAATAGATTTTTTTTTTTTTTTAAAACCTAGTAGTTTTAGAAAAACTACATTCAATTTGCTACATATTGTATTCTTACATATTTTTGAAATAATATAGATAACTTATTCAATTTTTTACGTCAAGTTGCCTAACTTTGATTTTTCTAAATTTCCATCGCCACTTAGGGGCTTGCTTTTTCCCTGATGATCTTGCACATACCCACAAAGATGGCAAAGAAACATGAGAATGCTCAAAATAGACCAATGAAGGCAAGAAAAATAGAAGCCAAATCACACACAAACATGGGGATTCAAAATTGAAAGATAAAACTTCGATAGAATCTTAAATCCAACTTGGGAATTGTGCGAAGCAGGCAAAAACATAAGACAACCATATGAATGCCATGAACAAAAGAAAAAACACATGAATGCATGGAGCAAGCACACAAAAAAGAATGAACAAATGAACCGGCACACGAATGCCCACAAGTATGAACAAATGAACCAACACATGAACACCCACAAGAACACACAAACGAACCAGCTCAAACAAACGAAGTAGAGATAATTGTGAAAGAACACACACACAGAGCAAGGTTTTTGTAAAGTTGTAGAGCTCAAATTCAATTGTGTAAAGGAAAAGACCAAAATGAACTCTCAGCAACTCATATTACCTCCCCATAGGTGGCTCCTTAATTGCATTTAATGGTGCATTAAACTCTCTACATCAATGCATTGAATTCAATTTATTGAAGTGATGTGCATGAGGCTTGAGACATCACCATCGAGAATCAAGGGTCGCGGATCCGACAAGCCGACAACCCAACACCTGATGCCCGAAAGGGTGACAAAACAAACAAAAAACAAACACCAAAGTAAGGGTCGGGAATCGAGCATGATGTGATAGGTATTCAAATATTGAGAAGCCCAATCTCCCAAACCTCGACAAGGCACTCGGAAGAAAGAAAACAAGGAATGGAGGGAAATGAAAAGAAGGGAAAGAAGAAGGAAGAAAGAGAAAAATACGGAAAGAAAATGATGACACGCAAAACAAAAAGAAGGGGGTCCCCATTTTGTGAAAGATAAAATGCGGCGTGAGTGCTCAAAAGGACAACAAGATTCTCCTTCATTTGCATGCTATCCTCTACCACTATTTGACTTTCCTCTTCCTCCAAAATTATTTAGCTAGTTCCTTAACAACTTTTCTTCCACCATCAAAGAATATAGATAGGCTTCTTCTAGTAGTCTGACTCTAATCACACTAAACACATCTTGAATGGATATGTAAAGTTTGTTAGCATACCTTGATTTTTTGTTTCCTTTCCATCCCTTATATGACTATCTTGAATGTTGAACTTATAGAATTGCTCCACGTAGTTTGTAATATTCATCTCCCTTTTCTCTAACTTTTACTTCTTGAATAAAATTTATTTTATAGCTTGGTAGTAAGAATTTAGCCAACTTTGCAACACTCTAATCCCGAGATTTGAAATTCTCTTTATCTTCCTTTTGTCTCTCCATTAATACATGAATTCATCGTTTCATTCCAATTCATCGTGTTGTTTGATCTTTTTGACTAATAAATTGTGCTTTTAATTTTTATTTATTTATTTTGAGCAATTGTGTTTTTTATTTGAATCACCCTATAATCTTCAATATTTAACTTTTAACAAGGATACATATATTTTTAATACCAAGATTGTGTGAAATCAACCCATTGACATGTCTTTCTCACTTGTGAGATGTTTCCCACATTCTTAATTGTCTTCTGCTAGTAATTATCCTTAGATTTTGAAAAAACTTTTGTTAATGTGTATAAAAAATTAGAGTTATAAGTTTAAACTTTAGATCAAGGCTCAATTCCTTTCTAGTGTTATTAAAACATCATTATCTAGACATCATGTTGTCATTCTAATCTGAAATTTGTTATTTGTAGTATCAACGAAAAGAGGTTTCCCTTGTCATTGCTTAGAGCTAATGAACTTGATAATAAAATCTTTATATGTAGCTTCTTGTCAAAATATAATGATTTGGTGATTATTTCTTATTCTCTTAGATTGCTAATTTCCTTGAATAATATATTGTTCAAATACAATGTTACTTGTAATTGGATTGTCCTTGTTCAAATTGGCCTTCTAAAAACTTGTTTATGCATAGGATTTAAGATAACCATGATCTAGTGTACAGGCAAAAACACTTTTCCTGACATTATTTAAAGTTTGGCCTTTGGAATACTCTTCAACTAGGCCTCACAGTTTGGACAAAAGAATACAAACAGTCAGCAATGTCAGCCTGCAGTCTCAAAAAATGTGATATGCCACTTGCAGGTCTCAGGCAAGAATTTACTGGCGATAGAATTGGTTTTGTAGAATGTTCCAGATCATATTTGAGGGATTGTGCAGAACAAATGTTTGGTGGAAATTAAATAAGTTTTAAAGTTATCTTGTAAATGTTGAAGGATTTGCTTTTGTTTACTGCAGTTTGTTGATTGGGATCACAAATAGAAGGAAAACTTTGGGTTCTTTATAATCATCTCTGTGGAAGAAGTATTCCTGAAATATTGGATGCTTCCAAAGCCCGACTGTAAACTTAAACTTTTTCCTCAGGTTAAAGCATATGTATTTTGATACCTGATCTGTCATATTCTACCCCCTACATCTTGAGAAGTATAGCTTCTGTACTTATTCTGCATTTGGTTATGTAATAAAGTTGATGAGATTTTGTATGTCATGATGTCTGGAGTTCTTCGTACTGAGTTTATGATGGATTTAAGCTAATAGTTTGAGCGGTTGGGTGTTCTGCAGAACATTGCTAATTGATCCATATCTATAGCCCTCGCGAGCAAATCTAATGTGTCCATTAATCATATAACAACAGATTCTGGCAAATAGTAATGTTATAGAAATTTGGAAGTTGCCTTACATTTTGCAGTAGGCGGCATTTCTTTTAGTTGCTTGTTTTCAATTTCGTCAAAGCTTTAATAAGCCGCTCTACCAGCTAATATACTTCCTGCTGTGTCTTTTCCCCGGCCTTAGAAAATTGCTATGTACAATAACTAAGCCTACATAATTGGAAGAAGGTCGTGAGTGGGAATAGAGGGTGGTTCGCACAAGGATTAGACAAACATGTCAAATCCAGAGAACTGTAACTTGGGTGTTGCAGGCTTACCACTGGGAATGTCATTGTGGTAGGCTTAGACTGAATAACATGGCACATTTTCCACAATCGTAAAATGTCATTGCCATCCACTACTCGATTCAATATTATCCAATTGAAGGAGACGCTTCAAATTCTGCTTACTAGACACAAAACCCCTGAAGACTCCTCTGCATATCTTCAATTATTGCAGACCTGCTTCCCCAAGAATGCATTTTTACAAGGTAAAAGAGTTCACTCTTCCATCGCTCACAGAGGGTTTGTAAATGCTACACGCACAACTTTTCATAATAAAGTAATTTACATGTATGCGAAGTGTGGAAGTTTAATGGATTCTCGAAAAGTGTTTGATCACATGAAAGAACGAGATAGCGTCTCATGGAATACGATTATTGCAGCGTACATAAGACATGGGTATCCTCACGAGGCAGTCACACTGTTTCACCAAATGCAACAAACAGGTTTCCAACCCGATCAGTTCACATTTGCCAGCGTACTCTCAGCTTGTGCCAAAATGGGATCATTGGAAGAGGGTATGGACATCCATCAAAGCATAAAGGAGAGAGGAATTTTTTCAGATGTTGTAGTTGCAACTGCCCTGGTAGACATGTATGCGAAATGTGGAAGCATAGAGAAGGCACGTGAACAGTTTGACAAAATGCCTCAAAGAACTGTTGTCTCATGGAATGTAATGACTGCAGGAAATGCGCACAATGGATTTGTTGAAAACGTTTTAGAAAATTTCAAGGAAATGCAAATCGCAGGTGTCAAACCAGACTCAACAACCTTTGTCAGCATCCTCCCTGCCTGTGCTAAAATGGGAACTTTGGAACACGGTATGGATATCCATCAAAGCATAATGAAAGGGGGATTTTTGTCCGATATTGAAGTAGGAAATGCTCTGGTGGACATGTATGCAAAATGTGGAAGCATACACAAGGCACGTGAAGTATTTGACAGAATGCCTCAGAGAGATGTCGTCTCATGGAATACAATGATTGCAGGATTTGCACAAAACGGATTTTTTGAAAAGGCTTTGAAATCTTTGAAGCAAATGCAGTTGGCAGGTGTAAAGCCAAATTCCACGTCCTTTGCCAGCATCCTCCCTGTCTGTGCCAAAATGGGAGCTCTAGAACAGGGTATGGACATCCATCAAAGCATAAAGGATAGAGGAATTTTGTCAGATGTTGTAGTGGCAACAGCCCTTGTAGACATGTATGCAAAATGTGGAAACATAGACAAGGCACGCGAACTGTTTGACAAAATGCCTCAAAGAAATGTGGTCTCATGGACTGCAATGATTTCAGGATATGAACAAATTGAACTTTTTGAAAAGGCTTTAGAAACTTTCAATCAAATGCAATTGGCAGGTGTAAAGCCAGACTCCACAACCTTTGCCACTATCCTACCCGCCTGTGCCAAATTGGGAGCTTTGGAACAGGGTATGGACATCCATCAAAGCATAAAGGATAGAGGAATTTTGTCAGATATTGTAGTTGCAACTGCTCTTGTAGACATGTATGCCAAATGTGGGATCATAGACAAGGCACTTGAAGTGTTCGACAAAATGCCTCAAAGAAATGTGGTCTCATGGACTGCAATAATTGCAGGATATACACAAATTGGATCTGTTGAAAAGGCTTTAGAAACTTTCAAGCAAATGCAATTTGCAGGTTTAAAGCCAGACCCTGCAACCTTTGCCAGCGTCCTCTCTGCTTGTTCCAAAATGGAAGCTTTGGAACAGGGTATGGACATCCATCAAAGCATAATAGAAGGGGGATTTTCGTCTGATATTATAGTTGGAAATGCTCTGGTTGACATGTATGCAAAATGTGGAAGCATAGACAAAGCACGCGAAGTTTTTGACAGAATGCCTCGAAGAGATGTCATCTCTTGGACTGCAATTATTGCTGGATATGGACAAAATGGATTTGTTGAAAATGCTTTAGAAACTTTCAAGCAAATGCAATTGGCAGGTATAAAGCCAAATTCCACAACCTTTGCCAGCATCTTTCCTGCCTGTGCCACAATGGGGGCTTTGGAACAGGGTATGAACATCCATCAAAGCATAAATAATAGAAGAATTTTGTCAGATGTTGTAGTTGCAACTACCCTAGTAGACATGTACGCAAAATGTGGAAGCATAGACAAGGCATGTGAACTGTTTGACAGAATGCCTGAAAGAGATGTCATCTCATGGAATGCGATGATTACAGGATATGCACAAAATGGATTTGCTGAAAAGGCTTTAGAAACTTTCAAGCAAATGCAATGAGCAAGTGTGAAGCCAAATTCCACAACCTATGCCAGCACCCTCCCTGCCTGTGCCAAAATGGGAGCTTTGGAGCAGGGTATGAACATCCATCAGAGCATAATGGATGGAGGATTTTTGCCAGATATTATTGTTGGAAATGCTCTGGTAGACATGTATGCAAAATGTGGAAACATACACAAGGCACGTGAACTCTTTGATGGAATGCCTCAAAGAGATGTCATCTCATGGAATGCAATAATTGCAGGATATGCACAAAATGGATTTTGCAAGGATGCTCTCAAAACATTTGAATTGATGAAGCACTCTGAAACATATCCTAACATTGTAAGCTTTATTTGTATTCTTTGTGCATGCAGCCATGGAGGTTTAGTGGATGAGGGTTGTACATACTTCAATCACATGAGTAAACAGTATTGCATTACACCTACAGTTGATCATTATGTGTGCATGGTTGACCTTCTTGCCCATGCTGGCTACCTTGAGGACACTCTAAACTATATCATTAAGATGCCAGTTAAACCTGTGGTGGTTGTGTGGATGTGTTTTCTTGCTGCCTGTAGATTACATATGAATATAGGCTTAGGAGTATTTACAGCCACGCTGCTTTTCAATTTGGATCCTAGAAATGCTGCAACTTATGTTCTTCTCTCAAACATATATGCAGAAGTAGGCAGGTGGGGTGAAGTTCAACTGTTAAGGAGATTGATGAAAGATAGAGGAATTAAAAAGATTCCGGGATTTAGTCGGACTGAAGGCTATAAAATGGTACATTCTTTTTGTGTGGGAGACAGATCACATCCATAAGCACAGGGGATCTATGCAAAGTTGAAGAAATAGGCTTGTGGGATGAAGGCAGAAGAGCATTTTCCATATTCAGGACATTTACTTATTGATGTGGAAGAGGAAAAATCATTATTTCTCTGCCACCATAGTTTGTTAAACACACCCCTGGGACAAGTATTAGAGTTGTAAGGATTTTCAAGTATGTGCTGATTGTCACAATGCAACAAAATTTATCTTCAAATTTGTTGGAAGAAAAACTGTAGCGATAGATGCAAATCGTTTCCATCATTTTAAAAAGGGACAACAATTTTGTAGAGATTATTGGCGATGCTAAATGAAGCAATCTGAAAAAAGGCCTGCACTATGATAATGTGCATGAAAGGACAAGGTTTTATTTTCAGTTTATAAAATATTTAATTTATTTTTTATTTGACAAACTAGATTATGCTGTTGGTCATTGTTTATGTACACTGTTGAGATATTTGTCAAAGATATCTTTTATATGATAAGATGGACTTTTTATTGAATTGTTTTTGAGTCATCTGCATGCATATGAAATGAAAAGTTGGAGGAGGTGGAGAATGGGTGAAAAACAAAAAGTGAGAAGCTACTTTAAGTAAATGAAAAGATCCTTGATCAGCAGGAAACTAGAGAGTTCTCACAATCTGTCTTAGTCATTTTTTACAGTTCTTTTGTATGGATTAATTGTATTATCTTTTGTCTATGTCACTTTGATTATTTGAGATTAAATTACACATCCCAGATTTAAGTATGTAGATTTTGTCTCGTTTATGATAGATATTTTTAATATTGCTTTGCTTAGTGAGATGGCTGATAGATTTGTAAGTTCACAAATACTTTTCAATGTAATTAATTTCATTCTATTTGGTTTTACTTAGATTATGAGCTATTATAATTTATCTACGAAGAAGAAAAAATTTACAATTATATTTGTGTTATAAATAGCAGATATATATGGCACTTGAAAAACATAGAATGAGGATTGTATACTGATGTTGGAAAGAAGAGAATAATATTTTTACTTGTAAAAATAATATCAATATTGTAATAGTTAATTAGTGTCATTACAAAATTATGTATGGTGAGATTTATAAATTGATACCAATGAGATGATGGTTCAAATTTCATAAGGAGAGCTTAAAAGAGCATTTTATAAGTGTTTGGAGTGATGATAGATTTAAAATAGGAAAAACTCAAAAGGATTAGAGTCAAAGAATTTTAGAGAAACTTAATGAGAGACATTCATAAGATTTAAAAGAATATTACAATTATATTCATAATATGGTCAAATTGATCACTTTATTTATGTGTGACAAACCAAAAAACAAGAAATAAAAGCTATATTTTATTTGATAAGATATAAATTGAATAATTTTGTATTTGTTGCAGAACTAAGAAATGACAAGAAAAATTAAATTACATGTGTGACATCTAAATTATTTTTAACAACCCTTAATCACAACAACATAAAATAATTTTGAATCTTTATATTTGTTTAATATCAAAATTTTATAATAGGAGATTAGATTTATGAGTCATGTGGCTAACAATTTTTGTTTGGTCAAAAATTATTAGAATGTATAGCACTTATGAGATCTATTATGGAGCCCTAACCCAAGAGTTACAACTAAAAAAGACAAACAAATGTCAATAAAATAGTAACAAGAGCATCTTTGAAGGGAAAAGTAGGATAAAAACAAAGGGACGTTACAAACTAAACAAGACCTACAACAATCAAACTAAACCTTTCTTTTTATGTGATTGTAGAATCATTTGGTCTAAGGATTATATCTTAGGCATAACTTTCATGTTCATTATCAACGTCCATCCATTGGATCACCATCTTCATTGTAATCAAAAGAAATTAGAGAAGCTGAAAAAATGAATGACGAATAGTGTTCAAAAATGAGTTTGGAACATTTGTTCCGATCTATTGTTCTTTAGCCAAAATTAATGAAGTTTGGAAATCCAAGGACCAAGTAACAAACTTAGGCCCAAATTTGAAAGGAGAGAGAGGTCAAATAGTAGCAAGGTTTGAAATAAATGACAAGTTACTAGATACTATATAAGTGTTAAGTTTATTAGGGGTCTACACTTTTACAAAGTGATTTAAATAATCTTTATGAATCTCTAATATAGACCTTATAATATACATTTTTACAGAACTTATCAAATAATTAAGAATAAGTTTTATAAAGATAATTAACTAGTGACTTAAAAAAAAAAGCTTCAATAGATAATCAATTGACACTTGGTTTGAATCTTTATTGACCCTATCTGTAGATCTTTTGAGGGGATATAAACATTAAATATAACTAAAATTAGGAATTTATGAAGAGGTAGATTAGAAGTTTGATTTGTGAACATTATTCCTCATTCTATTTGCTTTTCTCTCTTGCATATATATCTTAATCATGATTAGGTGGTTGCATTTGAAAAGACATCAAAATCTATTGCTAGGGCTAAGAAGGTGGCCATGGGTGGGATATCCTTTTTAGATGGCCTTATTTGGGAAGCTCTTCATGTACAAGGTCTGAGACTTTAGAGAGCAATTTGGATCCACACTTACTCTTAAAATGGGTCAGAAGATTTTCATATCATCATAAACAAATTTAGTTGAGTTGAGCAGAATGTCTAATAAACTCAATGGTAAGGGAATTGTGGCCACCCTCTCTGCTCAAATTGTCATATAATGACTGAAAACGTGAAGGGCTTTATTTAGATTCCAAGGGGGGCTACTTCCTCTTCCTCCTTATTATACAATCAAATTGTTAAGGGGTATTTTGGTGATGGTGGAACCTCAAATCCATGACTTCCTTAATCCACTCTTCTTCACCATCGTTCTTAGAGCTTAAGCATACTCCACCTTCACCATTACTCTTCTAAAATAGCAGTGAATTCTAAGTTATCCCCTCACACAGCTAAAGATAATTAATCTTGATGTTTCTTTACATATGGGTATTGTATCAAGAAGGTTGTTGGTATTTTAGCCTTACACTTGCAGATGCATTTTTAAAAAAATCTTTAGACCTTTTATCAAACCATTTTGAACATACTCTACAAATAAGACATCTTGTGAGATCACTTTTCCTTTGAGGCATTTTGTGAAACAGTTTTGGGACCATGTAAATGTATGCTTGCTTAAGGAATTTTGTCATAGTATGGTTGCCTTGTTCTTTTTCCTTTGTTCACTTAAGGTTTTCTATTATACTATTGTTATTGTATGGTTCCAAATTTTGAATGGTCTTTGCAGTCCTCTAGTTATGTTGCCATGGTGGTACATTGTATCCACTATCTTGTGCATATATTTTGATTTCTTTCAATCCTTTTATATATGTCAGTGTCCATTAGTTCTTATTGCTTACTACAGTAGAGTCTTCTCTTAACTAGAATAGTTGTGATAGACATTCTTCAGTGTCATGGTCATCCCACTCTTTGTGAACACCGTAGTAGACTTAATTCATCTTTTTGGGTACTGCTCAGAGATCTACCCGCAATACATTTGCTTTCTTTTCCCCAACTTCCTTTGGACGTTCATTTTCTAATATGACCTTCTCTTTCATAGTAGGTACACCATATGCTAGGTCTAGGCGCATATACTTCTCTTTTTTCCATGATGTATTGCTGGAGTCTTACCTGCTCTACTCCTAATTTAAGTTTCTCCAATTCCTTGCTTCCTCTCTCTTTGTCTTGTTTGCGCCAAGATTTTTTTTCAATCCGGCATGCAAATGTAACTAATTTTGGATATGTATTGAAATTTTATCCATCCAATACTATTTTGATTTGTAGTAGGACTCTAGAGATGAACCACTCAATCTTCTATTTATCATTTAAGGGTTCTTTTATTCGTCTAGTGACCTCTTTAAATATTTTGTCAAATTCTTTGATTGTTTCATCTTCATGTTGTGTTAGTTCTCAGAGTTTACTAACCCTTTCTATAGGTAAATCTAGGGTGGAAAATTTTTCTAGAAATCTTTGTTTTACTGTTTCCTAGTCTTTATTATGGCCAGGATAGTTTTTTTGTTACCATCTTAAAGTTTCTCTGCAAAGAGAACCAAAAAAGTCAATCATTTTTGTGTTGTCTCTAGATATGTTTTGTCTTTGCTATAGAGACTCCAAGATAAACACATGTTTGGTTGCTTCACTTGTGTCTTGTCTAAACATGGGTAATTTCATGGTGGTGTTCATGATTGGTTCTTTTTCTAAATCACTATCTGTATATCCTATATCAAAGTTATATCTCTCAATATGTCTATATTGTCTTCATCTCGGTGTTGTCCACTTGTGTTTTATTGTTCTAGATGTTGTTCTACTTCCTCCATCAAAATCCTTCTTTCTTTTATCAGTATTAAGAGTGACTCCTAGTTTAAGGGTTGTGTTTGTTCAAAGTTTATTTTCATTCTTGGAAATATCTATTTATTAGTTAGGATCATTTGGTTAATTGATCGTGTCATTTCATTATAAGGTGTTAACTTCATACAATTCTCTTTATTTGTTACTACATCTCTATTTCTTATCTTCAATACACTTCTAGGTACTAATTCATTCAAGTAATCGTCATCGAATGTTATATTTTCAAGTTTTTGTACTAAAGTTTCTAGTGGTAATCAATCTATATTTATCTTTACTTGGATATTTTTCCATTCTAGGTGTATGACTGGTTTCTTATTTATAAGAGGTGTCATGATTCTTACTATCGCTTGTTCTATTTATTTTCTAGAATTTCCATAATCTTCAAATTATCCTTATATGTTTTGAATAATTTTATTTATTGTGCTTATGCTAGAACCTAGGTGTGAAATCTCTTCTCTATCCTCTCTGGCAACACCCACAATGGTGCACTCTCTTTCTTCTTCTCTTGCAACACCCACACTGGTGTGCTCAACATCACCCTCAATGAAACACTCACCCTTTTTGGTATTGTTTTCTTTTGCAACCCATAAGCCCTATTCTTTAGCCTTATTGTTTACCTCTTCCATTCTTCTGTGATATCTTTCCTATCTTTCCTGAATTTGTTTTAAGCTCCTTTCTTCTACATTTATCTCCATTCCCAAACTAATTATTTCAATTATCTCATGAATTTTCTCTTGTTATGGCATGTTTCCATGTGTTTTCGAGGTCCAAACTTTCATTCATCCTTAAATATATCCCATGGGTTTTTAAGATTTTTGAATTTAGTTGTATCTTTCCAGGGATCTTTTTAGATCACTCCCCCTTTCAACTTGTCATCCCCTAATACCCTACCCCCTTTCATAGAGGTGGCCCTTAGGGTCTACCAGAAATTATTTTTTTGCCAACTTCCTTTCCTTCTTATGCTTTATACCTTCTTTAGTGTTCTCTCCAAGGTCCCAACAATGGAACCAATTTTAGTAAGAAGGATCCCAAGACTTCTTATGTAGTCATTATATACCCTGGAGGACATAGTAAGGAAAATAAACATTTGTGGTAAGCTACTAAGAGGAACAGATAACACCTACTATGTTAACAACAAAAGAACCATTCATTCATCCATAATACACACATATATTTAAACCATTATATCTCCTTATATTATATTATAACTGTAGGGTATGTGCAGGATCATGATGGGCCAAAAAGTGGCAATATGATGGGTATGTGGCTGGTGACATTTTTTTTACCCAAAATTGATGAAACGAAAAGGGTTTTTAAAGGAGATTCTCAACTTTTCACCAATATAAATTATGCTTTACTTTGAATTTAATAAATTATTATTATTCATTTTCTATTGAATTACGACTAAAGTCCTGATTTTTAGGCTTATTGAAAAACATCTATAGCTTTCAAATGGTATCATATTTTTTGAATCCAAAACATGCGTCACATTCTATGATTTGCATACTATAAGATTAAAAAATAAAATATTAAATTTCATGAAGTTTTGACCAAGTTAAGGTGGTCAGACATACGACTCTTTATATTTTTTAAAAGTTGTCATAAAAAAATTATAATTAATTATTTACTTGGAAAAAAATTACAAAAAAATATGCATCACATTGGGACATGAGTCAGCTACTTATATCTAAAATCTAATAAAAAATTATTATCATTTTAATGTGGTTAGGGTGGTCAGACAGACACCTACTTCTTATTTTTTCCCTGAAATTTAAGTACTACTGTATTGAAATTTCAAATTTTCACCAAATAGATTTTATTTTTTTGCAAATAAACTTAGTAATTTAGAAACTACATTCAATTTGCTACAAATTCTATTGTTACATATTTTTGAAATAATATAGATAACTTATTCAAATTTTTATGTCAAGTTGCCTAACTCTGATTTTTCTGAATGTTTTGCCACTTAAGAGCCTGTTTTTTCCATGATGATCCTGAACATACCCTGTATACAAAAAAAGGTCTTAGTCTCTGCCCTTATATTATCTCTCCTACATCTCTTTGTATTCTCCACATATGATTTACGTTATATATATGTATTTCCCCATTAAGGAACCTGACTTCTAATTGCATCTAATGTCTTCTCCTTTCTCCACGAACCCTTTGTGATAGTTTGTGGTAAGATCAGCTTCTGCCCTTGACCTGCTAATGTACTATATATCAAATCAATTACAATGTTGGTTGTTAATGAAATCCCTTTATCTCTTTACATGAGGAATGCTTCAAAAATTATGATAGGTGTGAAATTTGTTTATAATTATTTTTAAGTATTGGAATTATATATATGGAGAGAGAGAGAGAGATATCACATGTTAGGTATATTAGCATTAGTTTGAGTTTTTGTGAATGACTACACAATGTATGTGAATAGAAATATGCAAATGGATGTGTATGTCAAACAAATATTTTGTTAGTTTAAACAAGTTAATTGTATAGATAATTGCCCTTTAAAATGTTTCGAGTAAATGTAACTCTTGTAGCGATAATTTAAATTATGTAATTGAATGTTCTTCATATGGAAACATATATGTATTGATGGATCATGGAAATGCTATTATTACTAAAACACTATGTTAGTGCAATGCTTATACATAGTTATTTTGGATAGTTGAATAATTCATTTCCTTTACTTATGATAAATTCTTAGAAATAATACACTAAACTATGATATATGATTATGTAGCTAGATCTTCTAGTATGATTGAAGATGTCACTTAAAAGAAAACAAATTATGATATACCTTGCTTATAATCTACACTATGTGGGTATGTGCAAGATCATCATGGAAAAAACAGGTCCTTAAGTGGCAATGAAAATTCAGAAAATCAGAGTTGGGCAACTTGACATAAAAAATTGAATAAGTTATCTATATTATTTCAAAAATATGTAAGAATAGAATCTATGGAAAATTGAATGTAGTTTCTAAACTCCTAGGTTAATTTTTGTAAAAAAAAAATCTATTTGGTGAAAATTTGAAATTTCAATGCAGTAGTACTAAAATTTCAGGGAAAAAATAAAAAGTAGGTGTCTATCTGACCACCCTAACCATAATAAAATCATAATATATTTTTATAAAATTTTAGATATAAGTAGAGGACTCATGTTCGGATGTGATGCATATTTTTTTGTAATTTTGTTTCAAATAAATAATTAATTATGAATTGTTTATTACAACTTTTTAAAAATATAAAAACTCGTATGTCTAACCACCTTAACTTGGTCAAAACTTAATGAAGTTTATGTTTTTTTTTTTTAATCCTATAGTATACGAAGCATAGAATGTGACGTATGTTTTGGATTCAAAAAATGTGATACCATTTGAAAGCTATAGATGTTTTTCTATCAGACTATCAATCAAGACTTTAGTCGTAATTCTAATAAAAAATAAATAATAATTATTTATTAGATTCTAAAGAAAATATAATTTATATTGGTAGAAAGCTGAAAAGCTCCTTTACAAACCCTTTTCATTTGATCAATTTTAGATAAAATAAAAGTCGTCAGCCACATGGGCGAAGTCTGGAAAAACAAGGTAAGTTGTTAAACACGTTTTACATGTTGACTTTTAGGATTGGCAGGTCTGAACCAAATCCCGAGCCTAATACCAAGGCATTAAATTTTGTGTCAGAATATTGGATATCGGATTTGAATTCGATATATGATATCTTTTAGATCAATTTTTAAAAAAATTATACAATCTTTAATATATTATTTAAAATTGCAATTAAGTTTATAATTTAATATATATAATATCCAATAAAGTTTATAATGTAATATATTTAATATACAATTTATGGTAATCTCTTACCGAATTATGCATTTAATATATAATATATTATTAAATGTATAGTATGTAAATATTATTTCAATATTTTAGTTAATCTATAAATATTTTAATATTCTAGTTAATCCATAAATATTTAAATATATATATATTACCAATTTATAAAATATTTAAATATTATCTTTTTTCCTCTCGCTCTCTCCACCTCTATCTCTCTCAAGTCTCTCACTCAATCACTCCTCTCTCTCTCTCTCTCTCTCTCTCTCTCTC